>JAQIXD010001470.1:0-14807 GCA_034699985.1 Minunthozetes semirufus
CTCTCTCTCTCTCTCTCTCTCTCTCTCTCTCTCTCTCTCTCTCTCTCTCTCTCTCTCCCTCCCTTCTTCTCCCCAATATTCTCTCTCTTATTCCGATGTTATTCCGTCCGTAAATCAATCATGAAATCAATAGAAAGAGGGGCTTAACTACACTTAATTGGCAGATCCGGACTTTATCAGGACAGAACACTTTTGAAATAAAAATCAGCTCATTTAGTCTGATCGTCACTACAACTATAATTCTCTTTATTCTGTAGTTATCTTAAGATTAGACTCTCTTTTGAACACATTTTCAAAAACAAAAAAAAAGTATTTTAACTCTACTTTAAGCCAATTTTAAAACAATCGTTTGATTAAAGAAAAACTTTTCCCTAAAAACTTCATTTATTAAACTAATGCCAATTTTTATCATCTATCAAAATCTTCTTAATATGCTAGCTCTTTTATTAATCGAAAATACATTATTTCTATTTACTTGATGATAATATTTGAAAAAATAATCCATTAGTCAATCTTAATACAGATGTGTATAATATTATTAAATTAGTCTCAAAAGAGAATCAATGGAAATATAGACAATAAATTGATGTTATGTTATGTTATATATAATTCCAATTCATATTAGAGCTAAAGTTAGACCAAAACAGAGTCATTTGACCATCAGATCACTCGATCACAGAGTATTCTTGATTTATAAAATGTCGTTTTCGGTCTTAGCTTCCTGTTTATCGAGTGAATAGAGGAAAGCATTAATTAATTAAATGAATGAATCGAATGACAATTAGTCATATGATTGACAGTCTTTTGGAGAATCGACTATTTTTGTGGTTTAATTTTGATTACTCACTCACTATATCACTATATTGTCAATTCTCAACTAATTAGACTCTTTTTGTACATATTTATATTTTTAGTGAATACATTAGAATGAAAAAAAGTTTTTAAAACTTTAATGTAGAAAATGATAATCATGCTTATTTTTGAATTTAAGCATTAGTTTTCTAAAAATGTTTTGTTTGCTATATTTAGTTTGCTACTTTCAATTATCAATTTGAAGACAATTTTGTTAGATATAAGTTAAATTCATAGTAATATTAAGTTAATAGAGTCTCACATTTTGCTATAATTTTCACGTTTATCTCAAAATGATCGGAAATGATCGGAAATGATCGCTTCCATCATATAATTTCTAAATAAAAGCGAAACCGAATTCAATTAATTTATAATTTTGTTGAAATCCATTTTCAAAATCCTATCTATAGAGTAATTTAAAGCTCGAAGAATAAGTGAAAATATAATTTGTTGGCTTAAATTGAGGTACAAATTGTGTTTGATGATTGGTTATGCCACACAAACAACCCAATCCTCTCATCATAACTTAAATGTGAATCAAATAAAAGGCTTTTAAATCAAAAGATTGGCTTTTATTTCATCCGTTATTTAAACGCTTTTCTAAAAAAAATAAAAATAAAATAACGATTGAATTTTGTGTAAACTCTTCAGACTATTGCATCTATTGGTTCTATTCTTGCAATTCTGTCAATTTTTCACTAAACCCACAAAATTGATGAGTACTTCTCCAGACATCTCTGATTAAATCTGGAAAATGTGACATGAAATGGACCATCCTATTTTCCTATTTTCCTATTCTGGTATATTGATATGCTTTTATACCCCTTATAGCTATTGGTATCTCTATTGTCAAAGAACATGGTTTTCCTATATCTTCAATCAAAACAATAGAAAGAATAGAAGAGACTCTAAAGAGGATGAGTTTGAGATGTTATCCGAATATTCAATTCATTCAAATGGTTTGGGAATCTTTTCGCTAAGCATTGAGTGATCGATGAGTTAAGTATCCGAAGAACTCACTGACAGTTATGTCAATGACTTTATGCCACTTCCAACGAATCATTTGTTTTAATGATTTACTCATTCAGTTATCCACTGATTTATTGACAAAAATTCAAATAATTCAACCAATAAAATGATTCCGGAAACGAATCCACAAAATTCATTCAAGTTATCCAATATATCGAATATAATCAGAATCTGTTTATTTATAAATAAGATTTTACCAATAATTCTATAAATTCTTTACATTAAATATTTATAATTTTTTAAAAATACAACAAATTCAATCATTTTTAATCAGTTACTGAAAAATTATAAATCGCCAAAAAGAAACTCCAGGTGGAAAGAGACAATTATGAAATGATCATTGATCATGCACATTTTCAGTTATTTTAGACTATCAATAAAAATTTTAACAATTCTATGATTTTTCCCCAAATAATCACTTTTGCCTTACATTGAAAAGTATTAACACTATTAATGATTAATGAGTTGAAAATTGAAAAACTTTTAATCGAAAAAAAAATAATTAAAAGATAAACTCATTTTAGAGATTTTGACAAAATAATTGAATTGAAGTCATTTTTATCATTTGTTTTATTGAAAAGCGTATAAAAACTGAAATATTCGCCAATTTTTGGTCTTTTCTATTGAAAATCAAACTCTGATTCAAAGGCTTTGAAATCTCTAAACTTTGAATGGAATGAGGTTTTAGTTAAACCTTTTCTCAAAGCAGTGAATGAAGAGTTGAGTGAAGCGTTTGAATGACTTTTCAGATAAAAATGAATGCGTTTTTTGACGTAATTTGTTTAAAGTGATGTCTTATTGAGTGGTTTTGAGTGCTTTGATTGGTTTGAAATAATTCAACGGAAACTTAAGCGCAAAATGCATTCATTATTTTGAACTTATCTATCAATTGAGTCAAACGTTTTATGTCTTTTAATCTTTTTATTAATTCATTTATTAAATAATCACAATTAACTGATCCATTAATTGAGTGACAGAATGCGTCCCCCAGTGTATGAAATATTGTTTTTAATTAAATTATTTTCTTTAAACAAATAATTTTCTTTTCTTCAGAAACGGACCTTCGAGGACACCTCTTAAAAAGACGGGTCCTCCCACTCGACCAAAACCTAATGTAAATAATAATAGAGACAAAGAACCGGTAGAAGTATTTTGTCGATTACGACCGTTGAGTAATATATCAGATTTGGTGGCCGTTCAGAAAGTGATGACAAACAACACTTTGATCCGTTTGTGTCCACCCAATGGATCGCGAAATGAACTCTTTTATAAATTCAAACACGTCTTCGACGATAACACATCACAGAAAGACCTCTTTGAAAGTGTTGCTCAACCCTTAGTCTCGGACCTGATTAATGGCAAAAATGGTTTGTATTTATTTTAAGACAAATAATTAGGTTTTGATTTGATTCCAGTTTTATAAAGAATACAAACATTTATTTTTCAGGTCTTCTATTCACTTATGGTATCACTTCCTCTGGAAAGACGTTCACAATAGTGGGAACTCCTTCAGAACCTGGAATTCTTCCCCGTTGTTTGGATATTGTGTTCACAACCCTTAATCGGAATAACCTCCAGAGCCGTAAATATGTGTTTAAACCGGACGGTTGTAATTACTTTGAGATACAGTCATCGCCCGACGCTTTGCTTCAGTGGCAAAGAGAACAAAAAGAAAAAGTGGTTTCAAAGACTCCGTCTTCGACCCCATTCGGATCAAAGACTCCCCGTTCTGTCAAAAAGAAGGAAAATAACGAGGATTGGGATAAAAGAGTTAGGGATTCCTCTTATATTGAAGGAATCAATTGTGACAATCATTACGCGATATTTGTTTCTTATGTCGAAATATATAACAATTATATCTATGACTTATTGGATGAATCAATGGATATGCTTAAGATCTCACGACAGCCACAGTCGAAGGTTTTGCGAGAAGACAACAGAAGGCGAGTGTTTGTCAACACTGGAACAGAAATCGAAGTGAAGAGCGCTGACGAGGCATTTGAACTCTTCATTAAAGGTGTCCGCAGAAGACGTATCGCTCACACAAACCTAAACACAGAGTCGAGTAGATCTCACAGTGTGTTCACAATCCGTGTCGTTCAGGCGCCCATTGATTCAAATGGTAGTGAAGTAATTCAAGACAACAGATTTCTAGTGACGAGTCAGCTCTCAATTGTCGATTTGGCCGGAAGTGAGCGGACAGTCCGTACAAAGAACACCGGAGACAGACTACGAGAGGCCGGAAGTATAAACAATTCTTTGATGGCTTTAAGGAATTGCATTGAAATACTTCGTGAGAACCAAATGAATGGCGCAAATAAAGTGGTTCCCTATCGCGACAACAAATTAACCCATTTATTCAAAAGCTATTTCGAAGGCGAAGGAAAGGTTAAAATGATTATATGTGTCAACCCTTCTGCTGATGACTACGACGAGACTCTGGTATTACTTAAACTTAATTCAAATTTATTTATAGTATTAAACGTTTGACAAATTGTTTGACAGCACGTCATGAAGTTTGCCGAACACTCGCAGGAAGTGTTGGTCTCCCGGGCTATCAATCGAATCAATTTTCGCGAAACTTTACCAAAATTTTTCGAAAACTTTGGAGCAATTGATTTGGCGGCCATTAATGTTGTCGGCCCTCCATTTCCTAATTGTTTTCTTGAAGAACCAGAAGATGATAAAGTATTTCCCGAATGGATCGAGTGTTTGGAACAAAGAAAGAGAAACAAAGACTCGAAATTCGAAACACATAAACAAAATCGTTAGCATTTCTATGGATTTGTTTTCAATTATTTATTTAATTATTTGTTTTACAGAACTTATTGTTCGCCAAAGAGTGGCAGAAATGGAGAGGGAGAACATGTATTTGAAACAACAGCTCTCTGTTATGCAAATGGATTTGGCCGCCAGAGAGGATCAGCTCAAGAACTATGAGAACAAATGCTTCCAAAATGAAAGAGTTTCTGATAATTACCAAAAGAAGATATCAGATCTCGAAAAACACTTGAAGTCAATCGAAAAAGATTTGGAACTAAAGAACAGAGAATTATCTAATTCTGAGAACGAAAAGGAAAGAATTAAATCAAAAATGAGGGAAAGACTCGATTCCGAGAGGGAAAGACTTAAGAATATTTTTGAGAGAATTTTAGCTGAAAAACAGTCTCAACTCGAGAGAGAACAGTGCGTCTCAAAAGACAAAATAGATTTGGTTCGACAAATACTTAATGCAGACAATTCTAGCGGTGACTTCTTCAGAGATTATCGCGATTTATTCTATCCGTCCAACGCTTATCTCAGACCAAACGCTCCTTCAAATGGTATCGACAGTCAGGCCAGTACTCAGACTCCACTCCACGCTATGAAAAGGAAATCAGAGTTTGATGCGTATGCGGGTTATGGCACTCCATTAGCAGCCAATCAGTGCCCAACAAATTCAAACAATCCTTCAAACACTAGGAGTACTCCTCAAACAATTGGAAGCATTGGAACAGATGCCATCGCATCAAATAGTGCGCCTCCAGTTGTTAACCCTCGTCACAGACGTTCACTCTCTACTGGAAACGAGAAATGGATAGACCACAGACCTCCCGGTACTCTCGATTTGGGAACTGTTTTGCGGCCAAAAATTAAAAACAAGAAATCGGTCTCTAATTTAAAGGCCGCAGACATTAGAGACGCTTCAAAATATGCGCTCACACATCATGAGGCAGATTCTAATGGCGGGGTTGAGACTCATGTATTCAAAGGAGAAGTTATTCCTTCCAGTGGTGGCGGCGTTCAAGTTATCTATAATGATGTCGAGACTCTGAAACAGGGCTCTCCTCCGCTCAGGTATTTACTCTTTTTTTAGTTTTGTTAAATATTTATAAATTATTTCAAATTTAAAGAAAACGTACGGTTAGTGATACCCGTCTAATGTCACCACAATTGGCTCCAAATCAAGTGATCACTGAAGCAGAACTTCACCACAATCTTCCGGTTCATTCCAAGTAAGTGTTTATTGAATTTAATAAATGTATAAAAACTCTAAAAATTGTTATCTTTTTAGACGAAGTCGTCGTTAATACGAAAACATTGTTTTATATAAACATTTGAATCAAAACATTATTCAATATTTTTATGTATTTTTATTTGGTTTTCTTTAAATCATATTTAAATTCATTTGTTTATTAAACGATTTTATATAATATATATTTGAATACAATTTCCAAACAAATGTCGAAAAAATTCAATAAACTCTTTATATTATTATTATTTTTACTTTAAATGAGATTTCATTTAATAAAATACTTTTCAATCGATTTCAAAGTATTTCCAATTTTTATTTAAGTGGAGGTCGTCTCAAAGTTTGTTAATTTTGGAACAATTTTGAAGTGTATGGATGTCATGTGACAGGCTGTGAGTCCTCTATTGCATAAGTGATGGATATCATGCGCACAGACCATCTTTCAAAGTATCGGTTCTGTGATTTACTGCAACTAATGTCAGATTAAAGACAATAAAATGATTAGAATTTTAAATAAATATAATTTGATTTTGTTATGAAAATCATAGAAATCTCACAAATATTCTGTTTATAAGAATATTATTCAATTTTTTTGTTTGATTTGAAAAATGCTTTTAAGAAGTTTGAGATCAAATAATTTAATATTTCCTTTGATTTCAATACAGAATAGAAGTTTCAAATATAGACAGAATTCGAGGTCTTTTCTCTCAGATAAAGACAGAGTTAAAGATTTCATAGCACTATTGGGTCCCAGAGAACGACAATATCTCTATGAAGAGTTGGATCGTTTGCAAAATATCAAACGGGAACCAAATGCTGACCAAACCACAGCTATTCCCTCATTTTTAGAGCTCAGACAAGTATTACTCAATCAATCCCTGCCTTTCATTGGTTTTGGATTTTTAGACAATCTTATTATGATTGTGGCCGGAGATTACATCGACGCTACTATCGGTGTTACATTAGGTCTGTCCAAAACTTTATATTTTTGTGAACTTCTAATTAATTGATCTCATGTTTAACATTCAGGTATATCTACAATGGCTGCGGCAGGTCTTGGAAATGCTTTATCAGACGTCGCTGGCATCGGTTCTGCTTATTATGTGGAACAGTTTGCAGCTAAAATTGGTGTTAAATCTCCCGACCTATCCATAGCTCAGTTACAAATGGCAAGAACTCGTTGGGCCATACAATTGGGGCGTGCTTTAGGTGTTACCATAGGTTGTATTATAGGAATGTTTCCGCTTTTGTTTCTTCCGACCAAAGATAAAGACAAAGATTCGAAGAAAAGTCCAAAATTAGATACCAATTAATCGCATAAATTAATGATCCGTCAATTTGTCAACCAATTTATAGCACTACCCCTGGAGTCACTATATATGTCTATAATAGTATATATTCTTCCAAAGAATCCAAAGAATAAAAACCTAATAATTTATAAACAATTCTTTAATTATAAAAATTTTATTTTTTATTTAACAGTATTTCAAATGAAACTCAATTTATGACAATTTTATACAAAATTGATGTAATATTTTAGACATTATTATAGATATTATTAATTGATTACTAATTAAGTATTAATTATTCACAAAATCTAATCGTATTCTCAATTGTATGCAATGTTTCCTCAAATTCTCAATAATTTAAAGAAAATCAAAATTAAAAATGACTTCAATTCAAAATTCAGAATTTCAGAGATAACTCATTTATTCATCTAATTTCATATTCTTCATGTTTTCAGTGGTTTCTTCTTCCTCTTCATCGAAAGCATTGAAAACATTACCGCAGGCTTTAAACAAATAAAATGAAATAAACTTTAAAATAATGAATCATTTGATTATCAAAGAGTAAAATAATATTACCCTTAAAAGCAGTGGAATGGTGTTGACTCAACTTATGTCTCAAGAATTTGATTCTATGAAAAACAGAGTCCAAATCTTTCTGCATATCAATCAACTGTTGGGTATATTTTTTTAGGTCTCGATTGGCGTTTTCGAAACGTATTACCGCCAAAGCATTGCAATTGACTAACATTTCATTAGTCTTTTCAAACCGGGAAAGCCTTCAGTAAAATCAAATTCAATTAAAAATTCAAATCAATATTATTTTGCGAACATATTTTTCTGGGATTCAATGATTGAGTGGACGTCCCTCTCATCGACCAAATTAGATAGAATTCCAACTAATGCTTCACTTGAAGTCATTCTTTGGCTTTGATTACTCTGTCTTTGGCTTTCACTAAATATTGGTTCGTTTGAGTCAATCATTGAGTTATTTCTCAAACTTTCAGTAAATGAGTTGTGATTCGAGTCATGTATTCCACAAAAGTTTCTGATTATATGATTAAAAGTGAGTTTTAATAAAACTTTTGTTTATTTTCCGATTTTTTTTCAAAAAATTGAGATTAAAATGAGTTTAAAATGAGTATAAAAATTCAAAATAAAGTTGATTTCCATCTGATTGTTGACAAGACTTTTGAGACATTTAATAAACTGACGAATCAAAAGCTTTTGTGACTAAAGGGGCGGACCTTTAGTAGACTATTCAACGAAATTTAAAGTTCAATTCAACGGACTTTTACTGAGAGTTCAGTGCTTTTCGTGATTATACCCAAACTTATTGTTTAAATGATTGAGATTTCAATTCATTTCTAAATTCAAATTCATTTCAATTAAAGCATTTGTTTTAATCAATTCATTTGAAATTTTATCATTTAATTGCTTTTAAACCCAATCGTGTCTTAAATCATTAATTTTCAGAACTTTTTAATTATCTTTCATAAACTCATCAGAAATGGCAAACGTTGGCGGAAAGCAGCAAACGGTTTGTTTTCACTCTTAGTCTCCAAAAATTGATTTTTTTTTACTTACAGACAAGATTTGGCGCCCGAACCGCTCTCAATAAAAACAATACATTACTCGGCAGAAGAGCGCCTTTGGCCGTCTCCTCCCGACAGAACCGATTGGTTACTCAAACTTCGAATGCTATTCACAAACCGGTAAGTTTTGACCACTGATCAGACTTATGCTTTAAGTGACTAATGTCTTGTTCTTATAGTCGGAAAAGTTCATTACGAGTAAAGTTCCGGTCGTTAACGACGAGAACGCGGAGATAAACATCGGACCGAAATCTCGGATACCTATTGACACACAGAAGAGGAATCAAACGGTTCTCAACAAAAAAGTTAAATCCAAAACTGAGACCAAAGAAATTGGAGCGCAAGTGAAGGAAGAGTTCGGTTACTCCTCTAATTTGATTCCGAGTAATGTCGAGAATATCGACGCTAATGATGGCGATAACGTCTTTCTCACTCCCGATTACGTGAATGACATTTACGCCTATTTAAGACATTTAGAGGTATGTCTTGAAATGAGTATAAATTGAGAGTTGAATCGATTCTTAATATGAATTTCATTCACTTATAGGACGAACAGTGCATTCGACCCAACTTTTTGTCGGTTCAAAGAGAGATGACTCCACGAATGCGTTCAGTACTGATTGATTGGTTAATTAACGTTCACCACCAGTTCCGACTCCTTCCAGAGACACTTTATCTCGGAATTGCAATTATGGACCGATTCTTTCAGGTAATGATAACAAGTCTTCGGATAATCCGATTCGTATTTAATGTATACTCTATTAACAGAAAGAGGTGATCAGCAAAGACAAGATCCAATTGGTAGGAGTGACCGCATTCTTCATCGCCAGTAAATTCGAAGAGATATATCCGCCGGACATCAAAGACTTTGTTATGATTTGCGACAAACTGTACCACAAGAGGGATATAATTAAGATGGAGTTATCGGTTCTTAAGGCTCTTAAGTTCGAGTTGGGTCGTCCTCTTCCTTTGCATTTCCTGCGCCGTAACTCAAAGGCAGCGCACGCAGACTCTCGTATCCACGCTTTGGCCAAATATTTGATGGAACTTACTTTAGTTGAGTACGAGTGCGCCCACTGGAAGCCCTCTCTTTTGGCTGCCGTTTCGCTTTATGTTACGCTCAAACTTTTAGCAGATTCTGAAGACACTTCCCTTAAGTGGACGCAAACTTTGGAGTTTTATAGCAATTATACGGAACAACAGCTGCTCCCCAGCGCTACACTCCTCTGCAAAATCATACAGAAGTCGGAAAAATCAAAATTCCAGGTATTTATTGAAATGTCATTCAATTATTGTTTTTATTATTTATCGATTTCTTACAGAATTGTCGCAAAAAGTACTCTTCGAGTAAACTCTTGGAAATCAGTAAAACACCTCAATTAAAGTCGGCAGTTGTCGACCAAATCGCTGCAGTTTTGCCATAAATTACTGAATTTTATATCATTTTAATTGAATTTTTTAAATATAAACAAAATTTTAGATAAAGTCTTGAATTGAAAACTCGTCTCTTATTTTAATGTTTTACTCAAAACTTGAAAACTATTTTAATTAAAAGCTTAATATCGATATCGAGACTAAAGAGCACTGATTTTTGTATATTTTTCTTCAATTCATTGAATAATAAATTGATTTCAATTATGAGTAAAAAGTTTCTAAAAATTGATTATTAATTGAAATAAACAAAAGTTTATTAATTAATATAAAATTAATACAAAATTAATACAATATTTACACAAAAAAACACAAAATAAAGTGCAGTAAAGACTCGATTCAAGTATCGTATGTTTCAATCAACTCTTCAATTGTGGACACAATTCATAACGGATTTACTGTTCACTCAATTCAGCCCTCAGTTGTTCGACTTGAGAGGGCGGCGGACCCGACAAAGTGATTGGGCGTCGGAACAGAAGAATGTGTGGCTCCGGTTCGTGAATCATGTAATGAATCCAACCCTGACTTTGTTGTACTCCAAGTCCTCTCCACTCGGCCTCAGACATCAAATGAGTCTTCGGCACCATTTTTGCGATATCTTTGGGCAATACTACGTGTCTTACAATTGAGATAAGCGATAAAAAGACATAATTAGCAAACAAAACACATTTTAATTGATTCAATCGATGATTACCTGTATTCAAACTTGTCGTCATAGTATTTGTCCGAATAATAGATGTTTTTGTGCGACATTTTACCAAAAATAAGATAATCACAACGACTTTAAAATGATTTGGATATTCAGCGGATTATAAATATAATAATTATATAATATTGTGGTTAAGAGTCTTAAGAGACAACACGTGAAATAAATGGCAAAAGTAGTGATCAAATAATTGAAATACAATTACAACGAATTCTGTGTATTTATGCGCCAATCGTTGCCTTCAAATACATACAAACGTTTGGCGCCAATCATTGGACACATTTGACACAACCCTTAGAGGTCTGAACCAATGCTTATTTATTAAGACTCTTAGGTGTAGAGGCGTTACAGTGAAGACACAACAGTTACTCAGAAAATCAAAACAATAGACAAAACGTAAGCCTTTTTTTCAGTGTTTTATTGTATTGTATTTTACTTTAATTATAAAATCAAATAAATTATTTAATTTAAATCATTTTACAAAACAATTAAATGCAAACTACCTCTCAGTTGTCATTCATACAAATGTTAGACAATCACTTGTTTTAATTTGTTTTGTTTTTTATCAACTCTTTTATGCAATTATTGATCCGTTTGTTATTTTAAAAGTTAATTTTTCAGTTTAATCTTAAATAGTTAATAATTGAGTATGCTAATATTTCTGATAAGTTGTCTTAAATCAAGAGGAATGCAATTTTGAAATAATTAATGAATGAATGAATTTGGCCAATTTCTCTAAATTGAAGTCAAAACAAATAAATTCATTTAACGGAAGTCAAGATATTGCCCTTTTTCACTGACCTAAGGGGCGAATACAAGACAATTTGGGACACATCTATCTCTGCGATAATATGGAAAATTGATGGCAACTGAAGATAATATGAGGTCAGTTTAATACTTGTAAATTGCAATTAAATGGTCAGATATATGGTATTAAATTGAAACGAAAGAGGGCTCTACTGAGAGTCTACTCTCACTAATGTTTAAAATATTTTGTTTATAAGTTTTTGCTTCAAAGTGAAGCAATTTTGGGAGCACTAACTCGAGGAAAGGACAGCACATTATTAGTTCTAAAATTTGCTTTCTTATGGAAATAATTTTATTGATGGAAGAACTCATGAATTTTACTTTTAAATCATTACTCACAACGATTTTGTAGTTAAAGTGAAACTCAATTGAATTGTATTATGTTTTACCTGTTTTCCACATTTTTTGGTTAATAGTCATTGAATTAATGGATTATTTTAAGCGATGACTATTACTTAGTAACTATTATATGAGTGTTAGAGACTATAGACTACCGAGAAATTGATTTCTGGTTCTCTAAAATCATTGCAAACGCTTTGATAAAAGTTTTTCTTTTGAAAAGATAAAACGAAACACAGATTAAGTATTTGTATAACAATTTTTTCCAAAGAAAGTCACTTTAATGTGATTGAGAGGATCGGAGAGCAGGGTTGGGCTAATGTTATACCCCAGGGAGGATTCAAAACTAGAATCGTGGGCCAAAAGAGCACTGCTTCTGAATAGTAAAATGTATGGTGATTTTGATCGGACCAGTGGTCCATTTGATGACTGTTTGAATGTCCTTCAAGTCCTTGACTCGTTGCTCATCCCTGTTGTGGACGTCAGTTGTTGGCAGACTAGAGTTGTCTGAGCTGTTCAGTCCTATTCAGTGCTGTTCAGTGCTGTTCATTCATGCGATTTCTTTCTTTTTGTTAGAAAAACAAAAATTATTGCTTATCTCTGTTGCCTCTCCTCTCAGACTGTTCTCTGTTTAAAAAACTTCTTATTTTGGACTAATTTGAGTGAATTTGGAGTAAATCTGAAAAATTATTTTCTTTATCTTCGATTCGATTGTTTGAAAGGAAAACAGAAAACTCGAAGTTAGAGGAGAAAACATTTTTATCAAATAATTGCTGATAAGTTGGTCTCTAAATGATTAGGTTTATGTCAAACGAATAATTGTATCGAATGAACACTTTTGTTGATTATATTGATGGCTCCTCCTTTAGTTGGATCAACTTCAACAAAGTACTCTCCATTAGAGGGTAGACCGGAGTTACTCCTGTAGACTGACTCGAATAGAGACCATCTGTTGGAAGTGAGTCTCAAGTATTGAATTTTTCATTTTTGGAATTTCTAGTGACTCTCTCTCCTATCTTTGTGTCGATCTGCGCCTCTCTTGTTCTGAGCTCTCCCTCCCGGTCTCCACTCACCCACTCCTCCACAGTTAGTCCATTGATTCGTTGGACACTTTAAAGCAAAAATCACAACAAGTCTCACAACCACTTTAACAATGACTGCCATAACAGACCATTCACTGATAGTCCAATCCTAATGTCCTAATGAGATGAAAATCATAAATTTTGTTCCCATTATCTTCTTGTCTACCTTTTGGCCCAATATTTCAAAACCAATATTATTATTATTCAACTCTCTGTCCGTTTTGTCTATAAATCTAAATTTTTATATTCAGTCTCACAAATGGGATAACTATTTATAATATCTTTCCTTTGAATTGAATTTTCTAAAACTCAGAGAGAGAGAGAGAGAGAGAGAGAGAGAGAGCCTCTCTATTGAATATATTATTATTGAGTTTAGAGCCCGAGTTGCGGCACATCGGAGTGCAGAGCTGTGTTGTAGCGCCAGTCAGAGTGAGTGGTGGCGAGGCTGCCATAAATTGCCCTGGGCGCTTCCCGTTGCCTCCCCTCCATTCGTCTGTGCCTGTGCTGTGTATGCAGTTATTTCCTCTGCATTTACGTACACTATGTGGAGGCGTTGCCGCACAACTACAGCACTCATTCATTCTTTTCTGCCGTACGTTCGCTGCACTACAGAGTTGTTGGTTAGAGATATAGAAGACTGACTCACGATATATACACTCGTGTTTGGAGTGTGTCTTAACTTTAAACTTTGTTAAACTGATTCGGTTTATGTTTTATATCAAATGTTTCTCACATTTATTCCTTAGTTTTAACCATAGTTTCAATAAAAACATAAAACTGTTTATTATTATTGATTTGTTATTCAATTAATTGATTCAATCATTCATTGATGGCTTCAATTGAGTAATCGTTGATTACATCAGTTCGTAGTATTTGTACGTCCGGTGTGTTGTGTGTATTTGCGTTGGATTATTGGCTCAATATATGGAAACCCACGCACACCATAGTATTTTTGTGTCATACGTTTAACGCCCGCGCCTTTTGCCCACCAGATGGGCGATAGTGTTGTGAATTTGGAATTGCCATCACATCCACACCATCCGATCGCCGACACAAGAGCTCAGCCCTAACTTGTGTTGATTTAAATTTCTCAAAAATAATTGTTAATAATCGTTAAAATTGGAAAAACAATTGACTAAACTTTGCTTTTCAATAGAATCCTGTTTACTATCTCTTAAGTATAACCAAAACTAAGAGGACAGTTGGGCTCCGGCTTAATCTCAATTGTGATGTTTCCTCTTGAGAGCCGTATTTTAGTTGTGTTTATCTTTGAGTAGAGGTATCGGTGTTTGGCTGTAATTAGTGATTGGAATCGCTATCAATTGTGAGCACAACTATCACCACAAATGAATATTTGATAATAAATTCTAAACATTTGTTCGGAGTGTTTGTCTCAATCATGAACTTAGTTGCCCTTCAAGGGAAGGCTGTGCTCGAAATAGTGTAGTAAATGCCTGTTAATGCAATTTGGCAGCAGTTGTAGGGCTTTAGCAGTCGTTGAATCGTTGGCAAAACCAATGCAAAACTGGCTCACATTCGAGCACTTGTAGAGCGTGTGCTCCCGTCTCTCCACTTTTGTGCTGAGTTCCAGTCTCTCTCTCTCTAACAAGTTATGTGTGACTCAATTCCGAACTAAGACTTATATTCAAAACTGAATTAATAAAACAT
>JAQIXD010001471.1:0-14798 GCA_034699985.1 Minunthozetes semirufus
CTCTTTTATGATCAGCTCTTCTCTTGTATGGCATTTCTATGTTTAGACCAGAGGTTATCCACCCTTTCCTAAGACAGCCACTACTATTTTGGGCTCAAAATTTCGATAATTCGATGGCAAATGATTTTGTCAATTGATATGTAAATTCACAGTTTTTCGATTTAACAAGATGCTATTTTCAAAAGCTCTTATTTTGAAGCTTGAGTCAAATAAAGATACATTACAAAAATTAAGCTTGCTATTTCATTTCAACTTGTAAACACTGTGCTTACTGTTTAAAGTTCTTAATAGCTAAAATAATTTAACTTGATGTTTGCAAAACCAAAAAACAATATAAAAACTATCATGATATCAAAGGAACATTTCCTCTGGGAGTAATCAAAACGTTAGTGCTGCACGTCCGATAGAGTTATCTTGCTGAAACTATTTAAACGATAAACTTACATGATTTTAAAAAATTACAGCTTTTAATTATTAATCGATTGCAAGAGCAATAAGATGAAAACATGATCAGTTTATTATAAATTTGATGAAATGTCAATTGAAAGTTATACCAATAAGTGATTTGCGATCAAAATGATTGATAGCTTTCATTTACTTTTCGGAAAAAAGATAAAAATAGGACCAAACGAATAATGAATATCAGTTTACAAGATAACATTTAATAGAGTTTCCACACATTAATCTCTTATTTTATTGAGTGTCAGTCGAGGACAGGTATTCCTTAAGTTAACCCTCTTTTTAATCAATTGAAAAATCAATTGAAAAAAATTATCATATAATTCGATAAATTATTTGATTAAAAATCAAATGACTTAATCTTAAGCAATAAAACTGATCAAAAAACAAATTGTTGTGTACCTAACAAATTAAACTGTCCTGATCATGATCAAACCCATTTTATATTAAATAATTTATAACTTTTAATCTTCTTTTTTTCAACAGACTTCGGATCAATTGAATCGAGACCTCAAGAACCAGCAAAAGGATTGCGATTTTTTAAGAGAATGTCTGCGACAGAGAGATTGCCTGATAGAGGTTTGGCCCTTAAAAAATTTGACCATGCTTATTCACAAATATATTCCTTATTAAAGGAGGCAGGTCTAGTCCTAATGGACTCGGATGAGTACAATCCTATCTCACATTCGGAATATAACCATCGGATGATTGGAATCAATGGTGATATCAGTGATAAGAGAAGTGAATCTTTAGGTGACGACAGTGGCTCTGAGTCGGGAATCGGCGGAAGCGCCACCACATCGAAGACACCGACCAGTGTTTCGTTAGTATCACAAGAAGCGGCACAACTGTTGGCTGAAGTCGATGGACACACTTTAGAGGCCAAACTTAAGACATTACTTAATGAGAGACAAATGTTTGCCGAAGAAGTCGACGAATTGAGTGCACAACTCGAACAGCAAAGACTTAGATCATCCAAATTAGAGGAATTAACTCTAATACAGGCCTCTCACTCCTCAATCGATAGTAAACTTGACATTCAGAGTGAGTCAGAGCTTAATATTCTGGTAATTCCTGTATTCATTGCATTTTAACTAAAGGAGAGGCAAACCGTTTGGTCAGTGATTACAACTTTAAACTAAAACAAAGCGAACAAGAAATCAATGTCCTTAACGGCACTGTCGAGCGATTAGAGGCACAACTGGCCAGACATCGGGCGGCTGCCGAAGAATCGGAACAATTAGAGGACGAATTAAAAAGCGAGAGAAGGAAACTCCAACGAGAGGTATGTTCTCAATTGACTCATTTATATCTTAATTGATTATTACTTGGGATCAGTTGAGAGAAGTGATGGCGAGAGTGGAAGAGTTGGAGACATCGAACACTCATTTAGAGAAGAGGATCGACAAACTGAAGACAAACCGCAATATTATTCCGAATTCCAATTGATTTTCCAGTGATTACCACAAATACAGAGCTTTTTATACTTAAACTTAGAACTGAACAACACTGCACAGGACGGGCCCCCACCTCAACACCACATTTATACTCTGATAACTTTATTTGATGTGAAAAACAAAGCATTTATTACTTTAATTGAAAACCTTTTGAAACAAAAATACATTTTTTACATAAAACTCCATTAAATTAGAGTAAAATCTCTTAAAATGTCTCAGAATTTGACATAAAATGGTTAAAATCTTACATTAATTTGGGAAACAATGGCTAAAAAGCGGTTACAATATCTCAATCGAGAGATTTGGCGGCAAATCGTTTAACTGATTAAACAAATGAATAGATTTCTCGTTATAATTAACGGCAAACGAAAAGTTGTATTGAATTTTAGGGTTTCGTTCCGCCTTCGAGACCATGGCTTCGATACTGTGTTCTGTTATCTCAAAGTCAAAGTGAAGGTTCTTCTGGTCGAAGGACAGACTTTTGATTCGACTACACTTTTCGATCAGCTCTTTGACGCCTTCGTCAGTCATGTTGTGACTCATTTCGGCCGTAAAACAGATTATCTCCAGTTTTGACAAACATTTCAATTGAGACAATTGTTTAAGACTTCTGTCGGTAATGGCTTTCGTAGTATTTAACCGAATGGACACCAATTGAGGCAAATATTTGTGGATATTCTCAATGCAGTCGTCGCTGAGCTGTTCCAAAGTCAGACTCAAGTGTTTTAATTGAGACAAATGCCGGAAATCCCGAATCGAACCGTAATTATAGACCGGATTTTCATCCAAGTCTTGGTCAGCGATCGTTATATTGATCTCAAGAGATGACAACGACTTAAAGGCAGAGAATATCGTAAAGAGATTATTGTTTTGCAGAAGATTTCCGTCTAAAGTGAACGACAATTGTCTTAATTGCTGACAATCTTTGGCCAATTGTTTCAATCCGTCGTCAATTGAATTGACGTCAGAGTCATCGCAGACATCAATAAACAGATCCAATGCCCGCAGTTTATGGAAGTGACCGAATCCGGTCAGCGCTCTGGTCATCGAATCTGATCTGAGGTCGAGTGTCAGCAAATGAGTCGTTATTTTCAGCAAATTATCCGAATATTCTCTTTGGAACTGATTTAAGACTTTGTCATTACATCTGCAGAATTGGATTTCCTGTAAATACGGCAAAAACTTCGGCGGATCTCTCGATTGGACGCCCTTTTTGGGAGAACCTTTCACTTCTGTTATCACTGTCTTCAGATTATCCACAGTTAATGACCTGATTTCTGGCGATAAAGACAACAATTGTCGCATCTGTTTGTCTGACAGTCCGTCGAATTTCAGTGACTGAAGAGTTGGTCCGCACTTCTGACCGAAATGTTTGAGACAGTCGTTGGTTATGTCCGTAACGTATCGGACATTAATCCAGAGGTTCTTCAGTTGGTGACAGTTGTCGGCAATGGTTCGGATCAGACTCGAGTCGCAACTCATTCTTCCCTCGACTCTAATTGTGTCCAAATTCTTAAACTTCTTTAAAACGATTTCAAATGCTTTGTAATTAACGCTTTGATAACGACTTGTTTTGTTTGGTTTTGTGATAATTTCCTTCAGATTGTCGTCGCTCTGGACGTGACTTATCCGAAGACACCTCTGCTTATTGAAGATCAGACTCTGGAACTGTTTGGACACACACTCCAATCGTATCTTATCGCTGATCGTTAGGTAACTGAGGATCAGCTCAATTAAGTCATCACCGAATCGGTCCAGAGATGACGTCTTAATGACATTCAAATTGTCATCTCTTCTGTCAAAACTTTTTTGTATTTTTGACATTTCGTTCTTTGTTTTGACAGTTTTTGACATCAAAGACAATAAACACAAAAATATCGGATTATCTTTCAATTGATTCTCAAATTTAAGAGAACTATATTATGAAAGAGTAATTCAAAAGCTATTAAATCATAAATTGATGAATAATTTTAATTAAGTTATTTGTAATTAAATTAAATTAAGACTAAAATCACGTGTTTTTGTATAAAACGTAAATAAAAACAAACGAATAAAAGCGGGAATAAACACAAATAACGTAACAAATATTTGTATCGCGTAAAGTCTTAAGCTATCGTTTTAGCATGGTAAATTGATAACAAGCCAATTGAATAATGAAAATATTTTGAAAAATTATTAACATTATTCAAAATGATATAGAAACAAGGTTAAATGTCACCAATTTAATGATATCGAGTGAACGTTGTTAATGGATAGATTGCTCACAAGATTTGCTCACTTTTTAATATCAGAATTTTAAAAATAATTGAGATCAAGGTTATCTTACCGATAAAATGGAGAATAATATGAACGAAGAGCAAGGAATGGTTAAATTTCTGTGCGAAGTCGGTAAACTCAAACACCTGGTCAGAGCCGGATGGGTACTGAAGGGCAGAGACCTCGAAAAACCCGAAACGGTGGCAGGTATTTGACACAATTCTTGTTATGTTTCCTACTTTTAGACCGAATTTATCATTAATGAGTTGATTTGCTGATGAAATGAGTGATCATTTATATAACTGTTTCTATTTTATTGAAAATCAGGTCATATGTATCGAATGGCAGTAATGGCAATGTTGTATACCCCAGACGAGGGACTGACTGTAGACAAGAATAAATTGGTGCGAATGGCTCTCCTCCACGATATGGCCGAATGTATTGTCGGAGACATTACGCCATTCGATGGCATCTCCTCTGAGAAGAAACACGAACTCGAAGTGAATGCAATGACATATTTGGGCTCTTTATTACCGGAGAAGAATTCAGAGGAATTCAAGAGTTTATTCATGGAATACGAGACACAGGAATCAATTGAGTCAAAGATTGTCAAAGAGTTTGATTTGTTTGATGTTATGCTTCAGGCGTTTCAATACGAACAGAGGGAATACCAGACAAGCGGTCGAGTCATACGATTCCAAGACTTCTTCAACAACGCCTCCGGAAGAATAAAATCCAAACAATTGGTCCGAATGTTCGCCGAAATCAACAAAAGTAGAGATGACTTCTGGCGACAAATAGAGTCGAAATCGGATCGAAATTAAACCCATTTTGCAAATTAGTTCCGAATTTCCGGTTCAGAGTACAAACACATCCAGTTTTTCAAAGCAATAAAACCGGTTTTCGGCACTAAATACCCGGTTTTGGGGTAAAAATTAGGTAAAAATTAGGGAAAAATCAAATAATTTATTATTATTTAAATCATTTCTCAGTATTAAAGGCATTGAATTCCATAATAATCTCTCATTTCGTGACTTTTGATCTTATCTTCTGTTTTAAGCCATTCTTTGTCTTAATTTTACGAATAAAACACTTTTTGATTGAAATTAAAATAGAATTTAATTAATTATTAAATAAATTGTTCACAAAATTGGATAAAATGGGAATTTTTATTAGCAATCAATAGAAAAGTTGCCAAAAGTCAGTCTCTGAACACATCATTCAAATTATATAAAACTGTTTTTCGGTACAAAAGTCTGCATAGAATTCAAACTTCAGTCAAATCTCAAGTAATAGTAATAATTATATTAATAATTAGTTAATAATTAATAATAAGTAAAAAATATATTTAAATTCAAAGCAAATACCGTTTGTTTGCGAATACAAAGAGTAGTCAATGACTGGAATTCGGTATAAAAGTCTCGAATATTTAGTAATAAATTCGTAATAATTATAATAAATTAAAATCTAATTAAAGGCAAATAAATGCCTAAAGTTTTGGGCCTTAAAATTGTGGGAAATCCTTACGGAATGTGAGAAAAAATGAGTGAAATATAAAAAAATAGATTAAATTTCAGAACTAAATAACAGAATAAGAATTTGAGTCAAAACTTAAGACTTATTTTGATTTATAAAACATTGCTTTCAATCAATTGCTCTGAAATTCAGTCATATTTTTGGGCAAAAATCTCAAATTAATGGCAAATAATTTAAAAATTCAGTCTTTCAGAGGGTTTTCATTGCAATTGATGTCTAAAACAAAACCCATTTTCAGATAATATCACAAAAAGAAACCAAAAATTGATTCAAAAACAAATTAAAACTCAAATTAAAGGGAAAACAAATAAAACATCCGATAATTGTCTAATAATTTGGCAAAATTTGGGACATTTGGGGTAAAAGTGGGGAAAAACAACAGAAAAAACAAAGGAATGAGTGATTGGTTTAACCGCAAACTTCTTGTATTTCAACCGAAGAGTCGTTGTTATGATTGATAGCAATCGGTTCGTCAGTTAACTCTTTCTTAAGACATTCTTCCTCTTCATCGCCACCGACGACAATACTTTCTTCTTGGGTTTCGACCGAATCGATTGGTTGGTCCACAGATTCTCCATTTTCTTGAGGAATGACTTCTTCTTCGGCTACGACTTTCAGATCAATTGGTTCTTCAATTGATTCAGAAGTGACGCCATTCATAACCAATTGTTCTGAGCTTTTGCTGTCGTCATCGATATTGCCGTTCAATGTTGTGCTCTGATAGTCATCAGTGGCGGCACCGGTAGTGCCGTTCGATTCGATATTAGACTGGAATTCGTCCATAAATTTTGAGTCAATGTTTCGCAAACGGATCAGTAGTTCCTGTTTTTCCTCATCACTCCATTGGAGGAACCATTCGGTGAAGAGTTTCATTCGGCACTGGAATATGGAGGCCGGCCTATCAGACATACCTGTCCAACAAATCAATAAATATCAATCAATTAGTGCTGTTTTGGGATTTAGTGGACAATCATTTAGAGGAATACATGAAATTTCAATTCTAAGTATTAGTTGAGACCAAAGGTAAGGGAAGGGTATTTGATCCAATGACCAGAAGTTTGATTCAGAACTGATATTAAGGACATACGAGCGGACAACTCATCAAAACATTGAATAACATAATTGTCTTAAACTGAGAGCCGATACGTCATTACAGCCTAAAATTGATGGACTAAACCCCAGGTCTTCAGCGCTTGTATTAAAATAAAGGGACAGTCCTTTCAAAGACAAGATATACTAAATTAAAAATACAATCCGAAGAACAAATGTCTCGTTTTGAGCGATAGCACCGGTAAGACCTTCTGAAGGACGTTCTGTTATCTCCGCTACAGAAGCCTTAACACAATTGCCTACAAAACTATGAACCAAATAAGTGACAAAAGATATGAATACCGATATGACTGAAGCCATTGACCAATTCGTTGTCCATTTGTTGACCACTTTTGGCGTATTTATTGAGCAAATACTTCATAAAGTCTTGAGTTTGCATTTCACTCATTTCAGTGAACCATTGGGTGATGTAAACCAATTGCTGACAGGAAGTGATCGCTCCTTTTGATTGAGACATGACTTCTGCTGCGAATGTCTTAAAACCAAATGAATTGTTGTCTAAATTGTTGTCAAAAAACAATTCAAATGTTTGTCCAAAATGTGTGTCAAATGGTATTCAATGCCGTCATTGAACTCGTACTCAGAGGTCATTAACATAAGACATGACACCTGAGAGACGCATATTTTAAATACAGGTTCTGATAATGCCCTGAAGACCTCAATATTATCACCGAAGCAGATCTAACCAATCAAATTGCATTCCATTATTTGTTAATTGAATTTTGTTTTTGCGTTTTGTTTAGTTTTTGATTAATTGATGATAAGATTAATCAATAATTGCCTAAATATTTGTGTTTTGTATTCAATTAGGGGTTGAAGTGGTTTACGTTATACTCTATTTGCTCTAAAAATAATGTAAAACTGCAGTCAATGCGAGGAATTCGTGAAAATGTTCAGAAACAACGTTATAATGAGTAGAGGAGGGGGTGTAAAGAGTGGACGATCAGAATTTTTTTTAATTTTCTAAATATCAGGATAATTAAATAACTGATCACATCTTGAAATGACCATGATCAATTGTGAAAATAACAAAAATCATTGCCTTAAAAATTTGTGACGATATTTCCCCTCTGTTTGAATTGAATTAGTTTTTCCCCAATCAATGACCAAATTCTGTTCGAAAGCATCAAATGAATTATATCCTGAACACTGATCCCAAACAAAATTCCAAGAAGTCCTCCACAATAGACACAAAAATCAATGAATGACAAAATGGGATCTTCATAGTAGACAAATATGGGTTGAGTTGTATCCCAAACCAAACTTTTTGTATAATGAGTCGATTGGCGATCGCTTTCATAATCAGAAGAAGTTCTAATCACTTTTGTCTTAAAATCAATTGTCTGACAGTCTTTCGGACAGATTTTCTCACATATTGTTTTCAGATCTCTTTCTTCGACGTATTTATCATAACTTCTTTGTTGAGTAGAATTGCAATCAATTTGCAAATCATTTGAATTAAAGTCCAATTCATGTATTGTGTAATCAATGAAAATGGGATTACATTTGAATTCTTTTTGACCATAATTTTTAAGACACTGTCGATAGCACTGCCATTGATTTGAGGCGTTGTAATACACAATATCCTGGTTATAATCGTGGCATTCACCATATGGTGGCTTAAGGTATTTGTGCACTACCCTTTGAACAAGTATAGTTTGATTTTCATCTTTATTCTTAACTAATTTCTGATAGATGTGATACGATTTCAATGTTTTTTCATCGCTTAATATAAGATCAGAATAAAAAGACGATAATATTTGGGTTTGATCTTCAGATAAATTTCTTTTTGAAGTGATCAAGGTGAAGAAATTATTTTTGTCTGATTTCAAATTGATTCTGATATTATTCAAATCAATAGATGTGAAGAGTTTTAGAATGAAATAACAAAAGTATATATCGTTATTATCTTTGAAGTATTCGTAAGAATGCACCTTGCCTATATTAGTTAAGTTTAAACTTTGGCCATAAACAAAGAGCTGGAACTTTAAGTCTTTAATATAATTGTTTATAATAGTCTCATTAAATAATTGTTTTGCTGATATGTCATTCTTAATCAAGCAGTCCAAAAAATAAGAGTGTTTAATCAAGTTTTTATTCTTATAGTTGCAAGAAAAATGACTTATAGGAGGTCTGAATTCAATGATACATCTTGATTTCATCCACAAACTAAAATTATATTTAATTTTGATTTCTTCAATCAAAATATCGCTCAATATATTGACCACTAAAAGGTGTTCATTGAAATCACTTTTGATATCAATTCTTATGTTTTTGTCGAAAGAAAAATAATTTACTGAAATTATTATGATTTCTTTCATTAAAATGACCATCAATAACATCTTGATTAAGAACTGAAAAGATGAAATTGTCAATAAAAAATGATGATAGATATAAAGATTACCTTAATTGGAATGTTTTCAATGCATTTTATTGGATAAAAATTCTTCAATTTATTTGAAAGTTTGTTTAACATTAACGTAAGAATAACCAGGATTTGAGCGAAACTGATTCCGTGCCAAAGATTCAGAATATTTATTAAGCTCATAATGTATTTGGACAGGGATATTTTTGGTTCATAAATCAGTTTAATATATGTTTTATCAATAATTTTGAATTGAAATTTATGGTGTATTTTGGGATTTAAGTCTAAATCAGTATTTGATTCAATTTTGGTTCCAAAACTGATTTGATGACAGGGATCCGGACATAATTTGAAACAAGATTCTTTCAAAATCTTATTGAACAATTTGGTCTCATTTTCATGTTTGTGACAGAATTTTACTTTTGGTTCAATATTTTCGTCTTTTAATTGAATTGTAAGCAAATGATTGTCGTTTGGAATACATTCCCATTGACTGTAATAACCGTTTTTATAGCATTTGTTAAGACATTGAAATCGATTACTATTTTCCCCATAATTATGACATTCAGTCGAATAAGGTTTCGGTAGTCTTTGAAACTCATATTTACTGAGAATGAGCTCAAAGTCTTTCATTTGTAATAAACTATTATCTGTTAATTCAATTTCATCACTCAAATGGTTCGGTAATAGATTTAATGGATGAATGAAGAATTTTAATTTTACGAATTTCAACATATCATGATAAATATGGTTCTCTAGATTTTGATTTCTTAATTCTGTGAGGGTTAATACTGTCTCCGACTTGAGAGATAACTGTTTGCTTTGACTTTCATTTAAACTAAATTTGTGTCGAAATGAATGGCATTTACCGAAAGGTGAGAGAAGTTGAAGAATAGGTTCGATATAATCACAAAACAGGAAATAATTCACTTTCACTTCAATGCTAATACTTTTGATTTTTGAAAAGCAATTAAAAAATCGCGAATAAAACTGAAATTGTTTTTGTGTTTCATTGAAATCAGTATTTGTTTTATCATTAATTCGTTTCTGAATTTTCTCATATTCTTCGATATCCACAACATTTAACTCTTGAAAAAGAAATTTATAGATATTCCGGAGTGGAACCATTTTTGGATCTTCTTCTCCAGCTGTCTTAATAAACTCTGGATCATCTTTGACAACGAATGGAGCTGAAAATGTTAATAAAACGAATCGTTTTATAACATTTCTAATGTAAGTGTCATTAGATTTTATGGTTAGATATAATAAGTTATACAGTTTTTCGAATACATTTATATTAAGATTTAGGCGAAAATATAAATCTTGGTCTTCAAATGATAATAAATATTGAAGAGTAGGCCTCAAATTTCGATCGAAAAGTATTCTTTCAAATATGTGTTCAAAACATACAGTAATCGCAGGAATCGATTCATTCTTCAATAGAAGTCCTGAATCTCTGTATGGAATCCATTCGACCCTCACTTCTGTCGGATATTTCAGGTAATTATCCGTTAATTCCCACAATTGGTATATAATAATAGGCAAAGAAAGGAATTTAAGATATTGTTTCCATTTCACCAAGTACAATAAAGAAATGAGGATTTTTAATTTATCAAGCACAGGCAATAACTTGGTTGCAAATTGAACTATCAAATGAAAGTTAATTAATTTTATCAATAAATGTTTCAAACTTCTGAATAATCTTTTAATGGTTTGGTTCACATCAATGAAAGAGACCCCTAACCAAAGACCAAACATTCCTCCAATATTTGAAAAGTAGTCAACAAAAGTGTATTTTTCTTTAGAAATGTATTGAAATTCAATTGAATTTTTGTAATTAATTGTGATTTTAGTTTCAGTTATATTCAAAATCAAAGAATTGTCGAAACGAATGGAAAAATAAATTTCATTACAATCTTTTGGACAAATATTGTGACAATAAATTGACTCAATTTCTGTAATGTTTTCGGTTTTATTGCAAAATCTGTTTTCCGTTTGACTCGAATTTAAGGTCAATTTAATTGATTTCCAAACGAAAGGATTCGGTAAACACTTATATCTCTCCATATATTGATTTTCAATACAATTTCGTAGACATAACTCTTGATTAATTGCTTGATAATTGTAATTAATTATTAGATTATGAATTAAAATTGTTAAAACTTACCATTGTCCTGACATTTCTCCATATAAGGCGAAGACATAAGACTCACAAAAGTTTTCGAGAATTTAATCTTGGCTTCCAATCCGTGTCGACTCGTTTTTATTGAATTGTATTTATTTGGTTCAAAGTCTTTAATCTTCTGGTGAACAGACAAATACAGTATTGAGTTAGTGTCGAAATATATTCCGGGAAAATCTTTCCTGTGTTTGAACTCAAAGAAGGAATCACTAAAGAAATCAGTGCTTTCATAGTTTAGAACGAATTCAATGTAATCCTCGTCTTTGAGGTAAAGCCTTTCATTTGGTTGAGAATATGTATAACAAATACCAAAGTCTTTATTACCATAAATAGTTTCCAAGACTTGAATACTTTGAGTTGAATTAATTACAAGAATTTCATTTGAGTTATACCTGGAGTGAAGTTTTGCAGAAATGTCAATAACTTCATTGGCTTTAATCATAAGTCCTTTCATTTGATCGAAACTCAAATCATTTAAAATACTTTTCTGTTTGTCCTCAAAGTATTCTTCCAAATAATGATTGACTGGTTTTGAAAAGGCTTTGCAATCAATCCCATAATATTTACCATAATTTTCAACGTAATATTCAGTGCAAACCCTTTTAGTCTGATTGAGCTGTTCTTCAGCTCTTTTGATAGCATTTTGTTTGAATTGAATGAAGTCTTGACTCAAATTATAAAACGAAATGATTTTGTTTTTATCGAATAATACGTTACTTTCGGTACAGAAACTAATCGGCGGTAAATCAAAGCCTTTGATGTTATTAATGACATTCAGTTTGAAAATATACGGATAATTCAAATAATCAAAAGTCACCAAAAGTAGACCAAAAATAAGTAAAACAGTACACAAACCTTTCAATACAATCAAATGAATTCGCAAACCTATTAACCAATTTATTCCTCTAACTGATCCCGAATACAATTCGAAAATCTTATTAAACATAAAGATAATTATCAAACGAAGAATTAAGTTCAAGACCTCAAAGAGCAATCTGAACAACGAAACCAATAATTTATATGAATTATCCATTTTTGTTCTCAATTTAATTCTTCAATCGAATTATTTTCCAACAAATTCTTGGTCTTATAAAATATAATTTTAATTTCATAGTCTTTTATCGACAGATTTAACATGATAATTTAATATTCAATTATTATTCTATTTTTAAAATTCATTACTAAGTCGAAGTATATATTGTACCATGCATATTACTTGGCATGGTTAATTAACTGTTTTATTATTTATTAGTTTTCTACTTTCCATCAAAAAACCAGTATTGGAGATGGACTAGATTATATTGGTTCAACCCTTTCTTAAATAATAGATTCATTAATTAAATTTATTGAATCGAAAAAATAGACGATATCTCTTCAATATTGTGGTATAAAATTTAACCAAGGTGTTCTTGAGAATGAGCAAGGACCATTTTTAAAAGTATAGTATTTTCTAATTTATTTATTCCTTTTGCATCAAATCAGTAAATTAGGTTTTAGCAAATGCGGTCTCTATTGACGAATGCTCTTAAACTCGAACCTTATTTCACATAAACCTTAAGTACTGTAAACATATGACAACTGTTTGTAAACATTTGTGTAAAAAGTTGTTTAAAATCATTTAATAAAATGAATTCAATTGTTTTGAAGTCATCTTTCAATAGATTCGGTGATGACTTAATTGAGATGATATTCAGTTATATGACAATCACCGATAAGTTTCGATTTGAGTGTCTGTCCAAACAGGTCCGGAGTCTGATCTTCAATAAACAAAAGACTTTAATAATCAGTGAATTTAAGTATAATTCTAATGAACACAACTTATTATCGATTAATCAAAAGCAAGAACTCTTTGAAAATCACCAGAAGTTCATCAAATGGTTAAATCAATTGCTGAAGAAATTGAAATTTTTGCGTCAAATCGAGTTTCGGTTGAATTGTCAGCCAATTGATTGTCACGTCTTTGAGTGTCTTCAGAACCACTGCCAATATTTGAGGATAATTCAGTTCCAAAGATGTATTTTTCGGGACATTTCCTCTGAAATTGTGGACAACTTTTGCCGAAAATTAGGTCAAAGACTCCAAGGATTGACATTTGAATCATGCGTTTGGAAAAGGAGTTCTTCAGTTGAAAAGGTCTTGACTTATGACGAATTGGATCACCTATTAGTCGGAATTTTGAGGTCAACACCAACTTTGCAGCAGTTCTACTATCACTCAGACCCGTATCAGTTCTTATGGCATAATTACCTAAAACTATTCACCACTTCCTCCGACTATTATCTCAAGAACTTAACTGAAATCAACATTTCCTACGGTATTGACTACCAATCAATTCAAGAGTTTAGCCGTAAATACAGTAAACAAATGAAAACAATTTGTTTGACACTCAATACCAATGACTTCAGTTCAGAACCGAATCAATTGAACCAAACTTTGAGCCAAATATCAAGTTTTGTGTCTTTGAGAAGACTTTCTTTGACTATAAGACACAAAAACAGCGAAAAAGAGCTTTTGATTGACTCTGGAGTCAAACAAATGTCCGAATCATTGAATAAATTAATTAAATTTGAGTTAATTTTGTTCACAAATGAAACCAAAAGTCTCTTAAAATCGACAAAACTTTTAGATATTATAAAACAATTCAAGTCTTTAACCGAATCTAAGATCAAAAGCCTTCACATAAATGACATCAAACTTATTGATAGCTCTTCAGCAGTGGATCAGACAATTGGCTCCTTCGATGACAATCTTATAGTCAACGAAAATCTGACAAAACTGGAGCTCCAGCTCTCAAACCTAAACGACAAACATTTGTCTTCCATTCACTTGTGTTTACCTCAACTCAAGTCTCTTATACTCTCTTCCGATCAGATTCTGAGCGACAGATGTCTTAAGAATATATCAAAATTAACTCAATTAAAACATTTAGAGATAATTGCATTCAATTGTGTGCTAAATCCGATCACAAATTCCGGTATTCAAAGAGTTATGAAAAGGTGTCCACAAATAGAAACAATTATTCTGAAAATCAATACAAAAATCACAGAAAAAAGTATTAAATATTTCATTCAATTAGCGAATAATAGACCAAAAAGTTCATTCAAATTAATATTTGTCTCAAAAAGCAATCAATCGATTGATTATTGTTTTTATAAAAACAGAAATATTTTTATAAAAGACTTTACAAAAGAGTTTTACGACAAATACAATACGTTTTGATATATAAAACACTTTTAATTGAATTAAAGATATTTCTTGATTACTTTTTATTGAAGTCTTATTTGAAAAATAGAAATATACTATGTCCTGTTAAGACTTTTACAAAGTTTGTGAGTCATTTTCGCCATTTTGGGTCAGACTTAAAAACCAAATGATAGTTATATTTTTTCAATAGTTATCCCTCAATATAATTATCATTTCATATAATTTTTAA
>JAQIXD010001472.1:0-14797 GCA_034699985.1 Minunthozetes semirufus
AAAAATTTTATCCTTTGAAATATAAAGACGGAACTAATTCGCGAATACATTTTGCTATATGCTCTAACGATTTCTCATATTAAAATGATCAAGCTATTTTTCAATTTAAAATTATGAGAAAGAATCTGTTACTGGTCAGAAACCAAAAAATATTTTGATATACCCAATTTCAATTAGTC
This sequence comes from Minunthozetes semirufus, assembly GCA_034699985.1. Lineage (NCBI taxonomy): Eukaryota > Metazoa > Arthropoda > Arachnida > Sarcoptiformes > Punctoribatidae > Minunthozetes > Minunthozetes semirufus. The sequence goes on from JAQIXD010001472.1 coordinate 180, forward strand.
ATCATACTCTAAGAAAATAATGAATCATCTTGATTCTTCAAATAAAGAAACTAGGATAATAACATTATATTGCTAGATAAAAATAATTTCCTTGCTACTTGAATTTCTCATAAAAATTTCATTTACAATTTGGTCAAAAATTTTCTGTTTATCAACCTTATTTTGATAACACTGAAATAAATCACCAGCTCCAATTTATTGGTTAATATCTCTGGAACCCTCCAAAATAATTCACTGAATTTTGCAGGGTACTCTAATGAAATATCAATGTTCAAAATAAGGTAAAATTTAATTTTGAATAATTGATGATTAAAAAGTTGTTCACTATTTTCGCCACAAACTATATAATAATGGTCAAGGTAGAACCGATAGACCAAAACAATGCTACAAATCGAATCAATAAGAGATGGTCTAGCTATAATTTGCAGTCTTTGAAAAAGGATCTCATCATTTATTCTAAATGAACCTGATCCTGCACATACTGTTTTTATAACCCTTTATAATTAATTTGTTAAAACAGACGAAAAGCGTGAGAATGGGCTACGTTTGTGATAAGTGAATAATTTTGTAAATTTTTTATGCCTCGATACAAATTTACTGACTTTTTCTGCCGTTAATGGAAAAATCCAATTAATTTTAGATTCAATTTTCTGATAAATAGAGTTCACCCGATGAGAGAGAGAGAGAGAGAGAGAGAGAGAGAGAGAGAGAGAGAGAGAGCAAATTTTTAGACCCCAAAACAATACCAAAACATAAACCCAAATAAGAATAAAAAGATAAAATAAAAATAAAAATTTGTAATAAAATCCGAGAAAATAAGAGTTATTTAAGACTTAATACTCAGGAAAATAGTTTTTAAATTGAAAACAAACCAAAACTCAGAAGAAATAGACTGACATTAAAAGCATTTAAAGTTTAAACCGAAGCCATCTTTTATCCGGTTTAATGTTTTTCAATTCACTTTCACATTTCATTCACTATTATTTTGTGACTCAATTTTATTGATTAAATTAATAGATAGTTAAGTGATATATAGAGAGACTGAGAGACCGATTGCCAGATATAATACCAGAAACTAAATGTGTATTATACTCTTATATGATGTGCAAGATGGACTACATTCTAACTATTTTATTTTTGATAGTATTTTGATGTTTCCCCTTAATAAACATCAATTGTTTATGAATTTTAGAATTCAAATGATCCTGGTGGAATCAATTGAGAATTTGTCTCATTTATTTTAAATGAGAGGGCAGAACAATAAATATCTTTTTTAATACAATGATGTTTTAGTCTAAAAATCATATTTGATTTCTTTGCGTTTATAATACATTTGCTATTCAACCTATACAAATGTATATAATCTTGCTCATCCCGGAATAGTAGTGAAAGAAATTTTTCTATCCGTTTGTTCCGTTTATTGAGTTACCAATAAAGACAAAAATGTAGTAATAATTGCCGGAATCGAAGCCATATAACAACAGAATTATTTTCATCGCAAAACTGTTCCCAAAAGTCAAAGCTCTGGTAAATAACAATCGTTTTCTTCATTATTTATATTTTTTTGTTGCGAACAATATATTGAGTTACTAACCATTTCACTCCTAATCAAATTAATAAATTATATTATCATAATTAGGATAATTACTTCGGATTAAACTCCTAATATTAAATCAAGCATGATTAATTCAGCAACTTAAGCAACATAATCAATTCAAAAGTTATGAAATTCGAAGTTCGAACCAATTGGGATAACTTGAACTTTATTTGAAAATTTGTTTGTGTTTTATCCGAAATAATGGATAAAACGTTTAGAGGTGGATCGGAATCAATTTGAAGACTAAACATTAGTGCCATTATTGGCCTATTTTCGGACTTTAAGTAATTTCGTTGAGACATTATTATCCCTGTTTAACAGCATTTTTGAAAGACCATCATTATATTGTCCGATCAATTGTCAAATCATAGCTCTTATTATCATTTATTTATGTTTCTCACACTTTTCCAATGGATATCTACCACTCATTCCTCTGGAAATACTATTTTTTCTCTTTTTTATTATGTCATTATTGCGATGCATTATAGCCGACACAATACATACTATTTTGTGCTCCAGATATCTATAGAGGGAACGGAATGAGTGCTGAAGACAACATAACTTTATTCAAAGGACAGTCAGACACAGACAGACAGACAGGTGTGAAATATTTTTCAATACCAATACATTTATATACAACTATTGAGGCATAAGAATAGTCTAATGTTTTTCTGATGCGTTTATCGCATATCTAATGGCTGTCGATGTCTTCACAAAACATATTATTTGATAAAAAATAAAGAGAAAAATGTTTTGTTCACAACATTACCATTCGTGAGATAAATTCCGAGTTTAATATTCTGTTTGGAATCTGAATTCAACAAATTCAACAAGTTTAAATTTGTTATGAATTATCGATGAATAAGAAATGCACTATTTTTGGTTTTCATATTAATTTTATAAATTTTCAGATAATAAAACTTAAAAAATAATATGATCTTTGCTTTCATTGTAGGGCTAGACATCTAATACTTAATGAACTGGTCACGTTTTTAAAAATAAAAGTTTGTTAATATAAATCTAATTCAAATAAAAGTCTGGGTAAGATTATTGCCCTGAGCAATATGTTTGTGTTCGTCGATGGCTCGGTATTTCATATTTAATGTAACGGAAAATTACAGACAAAAACAAAAATATGAGAAAAGACATAAAAAATGAGTACTGATTGAGAAAATGTGTGCAAACATTTCCGAAGAGAATTTCCCGTTCGATAAGAAGTGCTCTGAAGTGGAACCAAAATATGAGTGTTTTTTGATGAATATGTTTGGGTAAAGACAGTCAAAGGGACAGACCATTGAAATCCACTACTGGGAGAACTCTATTAGATTTGATGGAATTCCTCTCTTTTTTTATTGAATGGCATTTAAGGTCTAAACTAATATTTTCTCATTCATTTGCCTGGATATCACATTTCGACAGCTTTTGTTGAATGATGCGTTCAAATTAAAATTGAGAAAATTCCGTTACGACACAGGGATGACAATAATATCCGGGGTATTAAATGTGATTCCCATTTGCCGTGTTTTTCAATAAACATTTTAACTAAGCCATAGAAAACTTGATGAAGCAGGTAAATTGAAATTGAAATTTTAATTCCCTTGTTTGCGCATCACTGATTAAAAACCCATTGTTGTCGAAGAAAAATTTAATATTAAAAATTGTCTTATATCTGGAAATTAATCAAATACTCCGACATAAGAGAATAATAGTGGTGTTCTCTCTACCGTTCCCTCAGCTAATCTAGTGTTCAATTTATACAATGGAAAGAGAGGAACGGGTCTACGCTCTTCTCTCTCTTGTTTGATGAATTCATTTCAATATTTCATTTATCATTTTTCATGGCTTTCCACACATTAATGCATTGTTTGCGACACTATTTTAATGAAAAAGTATTGCATAACAATTCACTAACAGATAACACAGATTTCTTAACTCAAATTATTTGCATATTAATTATATTTTGGTGTCTCTCATCTCATTCTCATGAGGGGACAGCCATAACACATACTCTAACATAAAGTGGGGAAAAGGATAGAGCTTAGTGTGTAACTACATCTGTAATTTCATATGTAATCTGTGGGTAATTTTCATAATATAATGTGGTTTTCGATTAATTTTTCTCTCGTTCTCTGTTTTTGACACTTTTTGATACTTTAAATGCATATAAAATCCATTTTATAAGCAATATTTATCTAATCGGGGATGAGCAAGGTGGTTTATTAGCATAATAACAGTAGAAAATCATTTGAGGTTGTGCAATATTACAACTCTGATGTGTTTCAAATACTACACGTGTGTCCCAATCTATTGGTAGTCACTCATGAAAATTATTCATTCAATTATCTATAAGATTAAGGAGTTTGCACATCCTATTCCAAGCATATTAGTATTATTAGAGCTAGACTATTTAGCAATGCGCCAAAATTTATTTGATTTTAATCTTTGGAAATTTATGACAACCATTTTGACCATTATTTATGATTATATGCTAAATTAATAATGATAGATGAGCATGGAATAATCGGCTAATTTTGTATGTAATAGGAAACCAAAATATACGATTATTTTTGGCTTCAATATTTGATAATGTTCATTTATTAAATTAATTAATTAATTTTCCCTTATAATCATTATTTTTAAGAAGAAATCAGAACTTTAATCTATCACAATTTATTTTTAACTCAATATTTTTAAAAGTTAATTAACTTACCAGTAAAATCTGTGTTCAATTACCAGGTTATCTCTGTTTTTGTTGTTTTGAAGATATTATTCTGTAAAATAAAAATAAAAACTTAATAAAGAAAAATATTGAATCTTATCTTCAAAATATTTATAGTAATTTAATGCGAACTTTTATCCTAGATAAACTTATGCTTGAATTTGCTTTTAGAGCAAAAAGCTTTTAGTGATCTAGTTCAATATTTATTGAAACAAATCTACTATCTTTTGCTAAAACAAGAGAACTTCAAAAACCAAATTTATTGGACCTTAAACATTGTTTTTGGTCAGTAGTGAACAGTTAGATAAAAGTATAGTATTTGATACCAAACAGTAAATCCTTTAATGATTTGCAATTCCTTTAAGAATTGAATTGACTTTTGTCTCAAAAGAGTGTGTTTTTCGTTGAACTCATCGATTGCTTATTTTATTCAGTATTATATGGTTTGGGGTTTTGTGTGCTTATCGTCTCTCATCTTATTTGTTGTTGAGTCACTAATCGCTCATTTGATGTCTGACCCATTCATTACGAGACTATTTTTGATCTGCGCTCAGACTCATTGTAATTGAGAGCACAGGAGTTCGCGATTAAGACATACCATTCTCTAATGATTTATATCGTTAATTCTGTACCAAAAGCCAAGAATCTATTGGAAGTACACCATTATTGTTATGCTCTAATATCATTCCCTTATTCAATTACATAAATATCATTTAAAATTAAGCTGGATCATTTTTTATTTAAGCTAGCATATTTACAAGTGAACCTATTAGTTATTGAAATTAAACGTTAATGGTTTGATGTTAGTGCAAGCTGTCTATGCAAGATTAAATTTGATATCTTTTTTCAATTTCATTTGAATAATTATCTTAGAAATTGATTTTGAAATTGAATTTTTAAGAATTAATTCTTGGCTAAAAAGGCCAGAATAGGCCAGAATCGACATTTTGATTGAATTCTTTGAGTGAAAAATAGTTTTTTAAGTCTTGGAATATATTTAATGGAATTTTTCACAAAATAATGAAAAATAATAATAAATTGATTTTTTCACAGATTTGGAGCTCAACCACTGGTGAAACAATTTTGAGCCCAGAATTGAGTGAAGCATTTGATTCTTCGTGTATTTAACTACTGGTTGTAGTCATGAGATCGGTTGTGCGATATGTAAAAGTGAACGATCCTTTCCCTTCTCCAGTCAAGTGAAGAGTCACTCATTAATCATTCCTCTCGTTTTAAAAACACATGAGAACTGAGAACTACTATTAATCATTAACCGATAAATATATACGTTTTGAATATACCGGTGCTTTCCTCCTGTGCTCTATTGTATTGCTGGCAAAAGGCGCGACAGTTTCTAGATTAACAGTTAAACGCTAAATGATTGCCAAGATCATTCCATATCAAAAGTTATGTTATCAACTTATCATAAACAATTATAATTTACAATTTTTTCAAAGTCCTAATGGTTTTCAAAATTAAGTGATAACTTATGACAAGACAAAGTTGTTTGAAATTAAGATGGTTTCTACTTGTTGATTACTCATTTTTTCAATCGGAATCTTGGGTGTATCAGGGTTAAATGATACATTTTGTGTCGCAGTAGAAAACTTCATATATCTAACAGAGAGACAACTGTGCTTACTCTCTATAACCAGCTTTGAAATTCATTTTTCAAAATTTCAATTACAATTTGATCCGAAACAAAATGAATGAAAAAAAACTTTCAAATTTAGTTTTGAACCAAACTTTCAAAATAAATGATTTTTTGCTCGATTTTGACATAAAGATGTTTCTCAGCAAGGTTTAGATTCATACTCTAATACCCACCCTTTACAAGGATAACTTATTAGCTTCTTATATTTTTGAGCATGATGAAGTGAAGATTTCACATGGTAATTATACTTTCCAACATTATATCACTTCTTTGTTCTATGGAAATTATTTGCAGCTCTAAATTTATATTTAATTATTCATTAATATTTTCTACGAAAGATACAACAAAATGTTTGATCAAAACAATAATTATTAATAATTATTCTGAAAATTCAATAAAAGAAAAGTAGAATCACGTGATAACTGCCTGAATGTCATCTCAATCAATACATTAAAGATTATGAATCTATCTAGTCATATTAATCGATTCTAATGAACAATTATCTTTAATTAATGGGTAATAAAAAAACTAATTTGTCCGGAATAGAAATATCTAAATAATTTCTACAAATTATACATTATTTTGTCATTTTAAATATTTAGCTCGAAAATGTTTGTTAGTAAACCGCTTTATAGGGACGTTTTTCGATGGACACAAACGACCAGGTTAATTATAAAGAAAAATAATTATTATCATTGTTCTGATAATAATAATCAAACTGTTCACCATGCTCAAACAAATGTTTTGAATATTCGTCATTGGAATGTAATGTATTTTAATGATCTTTTATTTCCTAAATTGAATGATTTTATCTTGTTTAGTATTATATTTTTGGTTTGTTCAAGATGATTGTCGAATATTTTGCTTGCAATAAAAATATAATTATATCAACTCATAGAATTCAAGGAGTAATTTAAGTTTTTGACTATAAATGAGTGAATATTTATTATATAAGTATATTTCAAAAATTTCAGAATAAGACATTGAAATTACGAGCAAGCACGTCCCATGACTTTGAGTTTACCAAACGCTATCATTTTGTGACAAATTCTTTGATTTATTGGATCGAAATTATCAGTGGTTCGAAAAAGTTCAATAACCGAAGTGTTTTTAGTTTTATCAGGTTATTCGATGCTAACGTAAGTTTACTTCACTTTTAAAACTTTTTAAATAAATAATATTTCAAAAATTGTTTTCAAAGATTTGGATAATATTAATCTTTCTTCTTATTATATCAACATGGCTAATCAAAATTATGAGCCACAATCAAACTACTGAAAGCAAAGCACTTGAAATTTTCACTCGATTGTTAACAGGACAGTCGTCGCGGGCTATTATAGAGAGAAAGTTTAATTTACTGCTGAAGAGTAGGGTTAGAGTAGTTTTAATGACTTCAATGGTTTGTATTTGGCTTCAAAGCGCGTCAATACTCACAAAATCATTTATGGGTTTGCAATTGAAATCATATTTTCATATTAAAACAAAGCCAATCATAAAAAATCTAGATGATGTTCATCATAACAAAGATATCAAGGTTGAAGGTATTCTTGGCAATATTAAGCACTTTACCAATTTAGGATACGATCAAAAGAGAAAGGATGAAATCTATCGAAGAGTTCAAAAATATAGAAAATCTATTTATTCAACGGATGAGCACAATTTCATCAAGATTAATGTCTTCGAAGAATTGGTATTAGGGGATTTAGTTCTACTTTTGGACACAACATCCAAGAATGTATTCCTCGAAATATTTAAGGACTGGAAAAACGAATTTTCAATTTCAGAGAACAAGTATTACCCCTTATTTCTCTTCTATACGATTCCAAAGAAACACTTTCTTGAATTTGAGATCAAATATGTGTAAGATTATAGACACTTATCCTTATTATAGAAAATTAATTACATTTCCCTTAATTTTTCCCAGATTTGCTCAGTCTGTTGAAACTGGACTCAGTATTCACCATGATAAGCTTGATATATTATATAATTGGATCAGATCAAAACAGAGTATTTTTGCTAAAATGGATTTGGAAACGCTAAAAGACACATCTAAAATCGATTCAATTAATCTAGCTGACTTTTTCAGAAACTCTATTTCAATTCTAATTTTTGGAACATTTATTTCATTGTTTTGTTTGATCCTTGAAATAAATTGATTACAAATTTTTTAATCAAAAAATTTTATAATTTTACCTTTGATGCAATTCAAACCAATTTAGAATCGAATTTTTGAAAGATTAATTTAATAGCTGATTGTTAAGTTTTCTGAAAATAAAAAAGATTTATAAATAAAGTTACTTTAAAGAAAGTAAAAAACATTGAAAGTTCAATAAACATGAAAATAGTCGATAAACAAGAATAACTTCACTGAGCCTTTGAAAGCGCATCTGAATGAACAAGGTACTCAAGTGTGTCAGCGAAAATCATTAGGAGTTAATGCAATTCTACTTCAATTTATTTTCAATTTATAGCTTAAGGGAAACTCAATTATAGTTTTGATTATCGCTAAAAATGGAGATAACATTAGCGGAAAAAATGATTTTCTGTTAGGAATTGATTTTTAAATTAAATATTTGAGAGCATAGAATCAAAAGCGCTTTTTATATCAGAGTTGTACTGCATTTTTCAATCCATGAATATTTTTGTATAATAGGATAGAAAAATACTTTAAACCTTTTATTTTTCTGATTCTTGGGATTGATTTTCGATAAAAAGTGATTTTTGTTTTGTATTTTATTTCCTTTTTCTCTATTGAAGTGTATTCTTAAGTATTAATTCAAACGTAAAAAGTCTTATTCTCTTCTATACTGTAATTTATTTTATTATATGAGAGAAAAACCTCTTTTTATATGATTTGATAAATAGATTTTATGGAGTGATGGCCACCGGTTGGCAAAATGGAATTTTATATGTTTACCATGATTAATTTGATTCTCAAATACTATTTTTGTACAAATTTCAACATTGATACTATTTGGTATCGATTCAAGGTGAAATTTAGAATCAATCATGGTTAATCACGAGCATATGACTGACCAAATATGAAATAAGGTTTTGCACACCACTGTATTTATGTAACGAATAGGAAAACTTATTTTCCTGAGTATTATATTCAGCGAACATTTCAAACAAAGTATACTCTCAGAGGAATTGAGAGAAAATAATTTCAATACTTCTTTACTCATATTATTATTATTTCGTTGGAATGAAAACGAATTTCTTTTTATCACTGATATGACGAACAACTGATCAATGAATGATTTTTTGGATAAAAATATTTCTTCTCTTTTACTCATACAATGAATACAACATTCCTCTCAAAATTGTTGCCAATGAATGAAAGATAACTTTCATCTCATTATTGATTTTTCTCTCAAAACAAGTCATGTCTTTGAGTTTTTGTGAAAATTTTATAAAAGACTTGTTATTAAAGACTAAAGTCTTTGCAAAACAAATACGTTGGGAGAGGGAGGAGAGAGAGAGAGAGAGAGAGAGAGAGAGAGAGAGAGAGAGCAACTATGAAGTGTTTAAATTTTATTTGTTTTAACTCATTTAGTTTGGTATAATAAACCTAAATGATGATTATTTTGGCCAAAATTATAATAGTTGTGCGAAGAATATGGAAATTGCCAAAAACGGCAAAAATGGCAAATTTTAAAGTATAGTAAATGTTTTGGGACTAAATTATAACAAATAGAGATGAAGAGCGGCTCTGGATTCCCATCAGATGGTGAATAAAGTGATGATTTCCTCAGATGAACATTACGTTTGAAGTGTGAGTACTGTCTATCTGTTTCTCATATCAGAGTTATTTAATGAGTGTAACTAACGCTCATTATTTCAAATTATAATGGAATGCATTTTATTATCTTTGAGTTTCGGCTTAAATTATTTTCTGGTGAGACCAGGGATGGCCAACGGGTAGAATAAAGTGTCTCCCTGAGCATTTTCTACTTTGTTTCAAACTTATGTTACACTTTTTTTGTAATAATAAATTTATTAGTAATAAAATAAATTGGCTTAAAATCAACATGCATAAATCTTATTAAAAGGCTTCTTGAGGCTGGTCCTATGGCCATCTGCAAAGAAGTTGAAAATTTTGAAAAACTAATCTAGTAAATTATATTCATTTTACTGAGTTATTATGTTTTTCCGAGTCATATATTTTTCAGAGTATTTGAGAAGAATATATTTGACATAAAAATTGACTTAAACTGAGTCTAATCTAATGATATTCGCGAATATATTTGGCTTTTTATTCTTGCAAACAATTTTATGCAAATATACTTGAAATTCAAATATCAAGACTGTTATCAATCCTTTGCATAAATGGCATACGAATTGGGATTTCTTTCTAAATGTATAAAACTTTTTGATTGACTCGAAGTAAAAGAATTTTTGAATTTTAAATGAGTTTCTCTTTCCTCGACTCCCTTCTTCTCCCTCTATGGAAATATTTAAATTTGATATTTCAAATTATATTTATTAAAGTGAATGAAAAAAATAAATTCACTATTTTATTGTATTTTATATTCAAAAATAGAAAAAATAAAATTCAAATAATTTTCAAAAACTTTTGCCATAAAAGCATAAAACATATGAAATACAAGAACGATATCAAATAAAAACAAAATCTTAGTATTTCTCCTAAAATATTGATAAGAGCAAGGTATTACTCTCAACATTATTGTGTGAAGGAATCATATACTGCTCCTCTCAATGAGAAGTTAATAATATTTTTGCCTTTTCTGATGAAAAATAAGATGAGAAGTAATTCTGTTGTGTTTTTTCGATTAATTCCTATACTGTTTTGGTGTGGATTCCAATTTCATCATTATTCCCATCAGAATATTCTTTACTCTATTCTGTGCTATCTCTCTATCCTTATGGAGGGAAAGTAACAAAGGAATGGTAGACAGAATTGTTAGATATAATTGTTAGAGAAAATGTTTCTTCACGTCCTTATCTAAATGAGATGTGAAATACAAGTGTTTGGTGTTTATCCAGTACTGTCTATGCAGGCAAACTTGCTTGTTTATTGGAGTGGGATGTCTTGATTCCCCTGTCTAATCTAGCAGTTATTTCTCTCCAGGTATTCTAAGGGAAACTTCTGTATATAATCTTAATCAAGTTTTGGCTCAATAAATAAATGAGATGTGCAAGTTGCATAGTGAAACTTTTACACAAATTATTTTACGTACTTTTTAAACCTAGCAATTGAAAATTTCAAATTGAAATGTTCTAATTCAAAGAGAAATACATTATTCAAATATTTGTTTACTCATTTAATTGAAAAATAAAACTCCGTTTCGTTTTGAATCCATTTGTGTTCAGAGCTTTACTTTTCTGGCAATAATTGTGTAAACTTTTCAATGAATTGATTTTTATTTTTCAAATTCAAATGAAATTATTTCTCGGAATTGAATTAAATTTGTGTCCGCAAACCGTTTTTTACAAATGTATCTTGTTTACATAAGGCATGTTCAACATATATAGTGAGAGGAAGGAACTATTATATATTTTATTCCCATCTTCTCCTAAAGTCAACTGAAATTATCTCAAATATTTGCCTTACATTTCATCTGTTATAGAAAACCAATTTTCATCTCCTTTTCAGTATACAGTGGTATAAATGGTATAAATTTACAGAATGGAAATTTTTAAATCATTTAAATTTTAACTTTAACTGACCACTGGTTATTTATTTAGTGTTAATTCTGTTTGACATTTTGAAAAATGAGATATATTGACATCAATTTAAAGTTAATTTATTGAACATGATCAAAATACTGAATTGACCAGAAAGTCTTGTTCCATCAGTTTTTAATTCATGGGGGACTTCCAATAAATTATTCTCCACCACATTTAACGCTAAAAAATTTTGACAAAAGAGCTGATGTCTCACAAAATAAGTATTTGATTTTCTTGGCTTCAAATATACTTTTAAGCGATCGGTTTTGTCAGAGGAGGTCAAGGGGTGGGACTTCCATTCCTATGATTTTTAAATGTTTAAAAATAACAATTAATTCATTTAGATTTATATAATGCATTGCATTTACTCTATCAATTAGTTTATCCCGTAACCCCTCAAGACTTAAGCTACCTTGTTTATGCTGTCCTGTCAAGACTCGCCAAAGTCGTAGTGAATGTCCAAAGATAAGGATTCTATCACTAAATTGGAGTCATTTCTGAGTTATCTTCGCTCAAGAAATATATTAGTTATTCTGTTGACCGCTGTGTCTGTGTCTAAGAATTACAACAAAAGAGAAATCAATTTTTGTGACACAATATATGGCAAAGAATTTCGTTTTTGTGTTAAGAATAACGTCGAGTGCTTTCACTACAACTTTAAAAACATGAACTCCTCTTTTTTGTTCAAATAGTGTGACATTTATTCTTTATCTGACTCTGATTTTTACGCCTCGAATGACAACTAAGATCTGTTTGAAAAATCGAAAAATAAGTGAAATTTTTTCATTCGTCTCTATTCTGGATAATTTGAAATCCAATAAAAATAGCGATTTTTCACGAAAAAAAGGAGTCACATAAAGTATTTGGATTAATTCAAGTAATACTATATTTCTCGTGAATTTATTTTTAGTGAAAACCTGATAAATAACTTAATACGTTCTTTATTATTTAGCATTTATTACCATGTTTGAAATTTATTTGGAAAAAAGGTTTAAATTTGAGGGAAATATTTTATCTATGAATAGAGCACAGACATAACTAAGTCTTAGGGAGAAGACAATTAAAATCTTGAATACCTCAGTACGTACTGATGGGAACATCCTTTCAATTGTATGCATATATTTATTTTTGCTGAATGTATTGAATTTGAAAAACTGTTTAAATTTATTTTCGTCAAAACTTTTGTTTCGTTTTTTTCAGTGTATTCTCTGAGTAAATAATTACATAAATTCCTGTAAAACCTTTTATTCGACGAATAATTTCCATTATTTGAATGAAAAAAATCGTTTTAAACCTTTTCTTCTCTCGAATCCAATTTATATTTAGTTGTTTGAAAAGAGAGGAGAAAATTATTTTTGCTTTAAATGCAATTCTCGACTGAACTTTCATTCAATTGTCGGGTAAACTAAGGAAGAAAAGTTCCCTATTTAAATATTTAGCGATGAAATTTTGTGCAGGTCTTTCCAAAATGAGTGAACAAAACTTAATTTAAAACTATTTTTCTTTTTCTTTAAACTAAACTTCAGATAAAAGATTTTAAATTCAATTATTTGCGAACAAAATTCAAAGAGTTTTCGTATTGGAAATCAAATTTTACTGAAGAATTCAATTTAACTAGATAAATAATCTTGATTTATGTATAGTAAACGTGAAAATCAATTTATTTTTCAGATCCTTATTAAGAGATCAAACATTAAACCAAATTCAAGTCAATTTTACCCCTGAAATAGCACTTCATCTCAAAGCAAACTTGTTTTGTGCAAAACTTGAAATAATCCCTTTTATTGATTTCTTTTATCTTGATTATTTTGTCAAACCGGATTAGTGTTGTGCAATATTCTGCATGGTGACATTTCAATTAAAATGCAAGAAAATCCTATAATTCAGGGCTCACTTCAACGTCAATTTAGTTGTTTTGGTGGATTAATTTTCTCATAAGAACCTTATGTGAAAAGTAGTAGTAAATCACATCTAAATTCTGTTCTGTGAATCACATACCTGAGCGATTTGTGCGACTAATCCAATGAATACTTGGAGATAAATATCCGAATCATTTCATGAATAATTAGTTTTTCATTTGATTTGCTTCGCATGTAATCGACAGACAGACTGTGAGAGGAATGTGTGAGTAATGCCTAAACAGGAATGATAGGGAGCCGGTAGTCTAGGCGAACAGGCCTGGATCGATAGCACCGGCTTATTATACAAAATGTTCAGTGGCTTTGATGTCTGATATAAAAGATAAGAGAATAAGAGGACTGTTATTAAATTTTTTGCGCACACATTGTGTTACATATATTTCTATTGTAGTATTTGAATATATTCTGTCCAAAAAGCCAGGAGTTGAAGGCATACATGAGAAGGCACATGGAATAGAGCACAGAATATACACAGGAGAGCACTGAATATTTATTGATAAAAGAGTATTAATTTAACTCATAATGAATTTTAAATACCGCATTCTAGTGCGGGTCAATTAAGTGGAGCCTTAATTAAGACAGTTCATCTTTATTTAATGGGTTTAATGTATTGGCATATTTCTACAATGGGTTATTTTTACAGAATTTAATTGAGAATTTAGGCCAAAATAGTGTACTCCTGGTGAATATAAACCACTATTTTTGCATCAATAAAAAAGAGTCAAAATATTTGAGGAAATATTTTCCGAATAAAAAATGTTTTATTAAATAAATAAATAAAGAGATTTTCGGAAGACTTTTGAACAGCACTTCCTTTCGAAGTATTGGACAAAACGTGTTCTCTAATCAATTGATCGTATGTTTAAATATTGAAAAAGTGTTAGAAATGAAGACTATTTCTCACATTTTTCTGTTGACTCGTATTAAACTGAAATTTATTTATTGAGAAATATATCCTTCGAATAAATTTTTATAGAATTTTACATAATTTATATGCTTTTCATAAGATTTTTGGCCATTTCTTTCCCTTATTCTGTG
>JAQIXD010001473.1:0-14797 GCA_034699985.1 Minunthozetes semirufus
AGAGAGAGAGAGAGAGAGAGAGAGCCACACATGAGATGCAACATATAATAGAATTAAGCGAACAAATCGTTAAGTGTTTTGAGTGTCTTATTTCATACATTATTGTTGTCAAACTCGAGAACTACTTAATGATCTCAAAGCATGTCCATCAACAACAACACAGCCTTTGTGTCGATGCAGTTCTGACACTTCCACTTAAGCGAACAACTTTTTTAACACTAATAAAACGCTATTCGAGACTCACTTTTGCTCCGATAGTCTATTCTGTGCACTGATTGGTAAAACAATTGAATAGATTACTGATTTGTTTGTCTCATTTCCCCCTCTTCTCAATTACAAGAATAGTCGCACAGAATAAGATTAATGCAATTCTTTTTTGGTCAGAAGTCTTTGGAAATACTTATTAATTGATTAGTTTTTTCAGTTCATAAACAAACAGTTTATCATTGCTTTCAATTCCTTTCATCAGTTGATTTGAATTTGACATTCGCTGCCATTTATTTACAGATCAATAACCAATAGCTCTTAAGGAATATCGATGAAGACATGAGTGGAAAGACTCCGACAAAAGTAAATAACAAACTATTCAAAGATCTTTCAAAAAAAAAGAGTGAATTCAAATGAACTGATCGGTCAACAAGTGATTCAATTTCAAGACAAAAACCCCAAAAGAAAAATATTTGATTCTTCGCTCCGATACCAAAGTTTTTTAAAAGTCAACTGTAAATCAGTAAATACTTTACTCAAGATATTGATTGAGGAAAGTCTGGAAATAGATTTTATTTTTCTATTTGTCTCAAATGTTTGAACTAAAACTTTATAAAAATAGTTTATTTAAACCAAAAGTTGTTTAATTTACCGAATTATTAGAGACTTTATCCTCAAATAAACCGATAACTATAACACTGAACTAAAAAACCAATAAAAACTCACTCAGACATAGAGTCCTATAAGAGACAGACCAATACTTTTGAACATCAAATGAATGGCTTATTTAAAATGTTTAAATCGCTTTCAGAAAATCTAATGCACAACATATGAGTATAACTCGAATAACTCTATCCTATCATAGGATATCTCAATCTAATGACAAAATGGAATAATTTTTGATAATATAATTAAATAATGAATACTTGCCTTTGATTTTCTTATTTTCAAAATAACAGACGAATCTATTTTTATAATTGGATTTTCAACTTTCAGTAATTTAATACTTATATGAATGTATGGAACAGTATTTAAATAGAGTCAAAGAATTGAAACATCATTTGACAAAATTGTCACAAATGTCTGACAACAGAATAAATGCCAAAATTAGTCCAATTATTTTTAAATTAATTAATTGGGAATTCATTAGTAAAAATTGTTTTAATATACATGTATTATATGATCTATATATAGACAAAACAAAATTGTTTTCATTGTCAAAAATATCAAATAAGTTGATTCATTAATTTAATAGCATTTAAAAATATTTTTATTTAGTAAGTTCTTGAACTTTAAATGAATAAATTTAATTCATTTTCATCTCGAATGATATCAAAACAAAAATATTAAATAAGATTTAATGCATTAATGGTTTAAGTGCTTAAGAATTTAAGAAAACCATAATATTTTAAATATGTTCTTAAATTTCGGGAATTTGGAGCCACTATTTAGAGACATCAAAATTTGGAAACACTATTATATCATAGTTTATGAATGAATCACATCTATATTCACTACCGGTGATCAACTGAGTCATTAAATTGAAAGAGTGGTAGACCTAAAAGGAGACATTCAGACATTCATTTTATAAGTGAGCGATTAATTAAAAGTCTGTCCAAATTATTTTATATCAAATTTCTTCTAAAATTCTTTTATTATTTGTTTACAGAAATTCTCCGTTTCTTTGGCTCAAGAAGTTTATGATTGCAGTCTTTGTAGTCTTTTGATTGGATGAAAATCTTGGTTTGGAATTAATGATTAGCTATATTAGAACATGAGCTTAGATCAAATTCATTTAAATACAAATATAGCCAAAAATATTTATTAAAAGTTTTATTTGACGTCAATTCTAAGTGATATATATTCTATGAAATCTATAAAATATTTATATAATGGAAAGCATAACAAATACAAATATAAGGCCAACAAAAGACATGAAAGTTGTTTTGAAATTTAATTTATTTGAATCAATTCATTGAATAATCTTTAAAATACTTTATTTTGGGGTTGTTTTGCCCAAAAGTATCAAAAACTCTTTGGTTTTGGTATTCGAGACAAATGTTAGTCTTTTTGACGTTCACTAAGACTTTAGGCATTGATATGATGCCTAAGGTATTGACCAGAATAGTGGTCAGAATATTGGGAATGTATTTAAAATAATAAAATCAGTTAACTGTTAACAGTTAAGAGACATTCTCAGAGTTTTGCTAAGACTCGGAGTAATTGAATGGATTGGTATGTATTCTGGTATCGAAGTCTCATAACTGGAGGCTCTAAAAGGATAGTCTGTAGTGACTGTAGTGAGAGTAACACTGAATGTTGTATACAGTGTACAGTTGTATAGATATTCTGTTCTGTTGTCTATTTATTGAGTTGGAGACCGATTCCTCTCTCCTGACAATATCTTCAATTGGATTAGAGTTGGGTCTGTTTGCACTCCAACCATAAGAGATGAGAAGAGGAAACACAGCCTATTTGTAGACAACTATTATCGGGGAGATATACTCTGAGAAGTAGATTAACGGCAGTAGAATAGGAGAGCATCGGATGGAAAGCTCATCGATGGCCGCATTATTTACTGGCCTTCCAGTGATCAGCGCATCCTATTTACAAACGAATTAACCGTAGCTTTACTTGTGGTGCAGTACTTGTCTTCTATTTAATTGGCTCTCTTCCCATCTCTATCTAAATAGTCAAATATCGAATCCAAGCCAAGAGCTACCAGTGCTTCAAATGCAAAGAGTGACGACCACTGAGCTCCAGAACAAGTAATCTTCATTTTTTCGAAGACAAATGAGATTTACATTACTATTAGTGTTAATATGAAATTAGTGCTGTTGTTGGCGTTGAGAACAAGCATGTAATTCGTTAGCTACCCGTCCAACTACCAGTCCTTTTTATTGAGCGATTAATCGAACCCTATTCTCCACAATAGACAGACTACCAGAGCCTGAGTGCGAATCAATTAAACCGATAGCTGTGCTCCTCTCAGACACTCTCAGACACTACACTAACTGTTTTGTGTTGAAAATGTTGTTCTGATCGAGTAATCAGTATTTCTTAAACTAATGTTAATGATCTGTTCCTCTCACCCGCGCTCTGACCGTTCTCTTCATTTATATTAAGAGATCAAATGGATCTAACGCTTGATTTTAATTAGTGAAAGCAAGATATACTAAGTTAGAGCCTAATAGAGCGCTCAGCCTCTCTTACTTATTCCCAACCATAAGCTCTCTGGAGTGTCGTAAGGCGTCGAAGATATTGGCGCTAAACTACATTAAAACCTAATAAACAACAGAACATACAAAACAAAAAACAGCACAACATATGAGGCAATTAACTAAACTCCAATCAGACCCTACTGTCCATTAATATTCTCCTGTTTTACAAGTTTATAAGTGTTTCAAAAAAGAAAGTAATGTTCTTTTGTCACCAAAAGAGTGCTCACAAACTCACAGAATCTGTGTTTTGAGTATTTGATAGTGTTTTGGAGGACTGCTCTAAATAAGGCTCATAAGAGAGATGACTCTTCTCTTTGAAATAAGCCTTTGCTCTCAGGTTTCGACATAAAAATTGGTAATTATTAAGCTATAAAACAGCAGTTCATAAATATATGTCTAATTAGAATGTTTGCAACAAAATCCTCTTCAGAATAACACATTAAATGTTTAATTACACTAATTATTCAAAACTTGTTGTAAAATGTGATTCATTTATAAATTAAATTGAAAAACATTTTTTAAAAATTTATATTTAATGCGAATAATGATAAATATGTGAACACTTAATGTCAGGCCTTCCCTATGAATCAAAATAGTTGTTTATATATCGATAAAAATTACAGAAAATGAGAAATATTGGTCCGAATAACGAGTTTTGCCTCAAAATCTCAGATCAACTCAGAGATAGTCTTAAGAAGTTTAGAGTCGAAGAAAAATCTGAAAACTTTTTGATGTTATTTAATGTTTGTGAACACATGTGTAGTATAATAGTAGAGAAAACTATAATAGAATTGAATTTATAGAACCATTTCATTGAAGTTTAGGTAATCTTTGTTTTGGTCGCAAAAGTAAAGCCGTTTACAGAATCGAAGATATATTGACTCCAATCGTATGGTTTGACACGAGTCGGGTCGCACTCTAACTATAAATCACATTTGAAAGCCTCTTTTTAGGCCAACTGTGGGCCCGATATGACTACTGTTCACTTATATCACATTAAAATCTATTATTCTCTTCTAATATATTAAATAAAACAAAACCTTAAATATTAAATAAAATTGATTTTTATTTTATATTATTATTTAATAAACGAATAGAAAAGTACATAATATATAAGATTTTACATCAATTTCAATGATCTAATTGTTCAAAATGTTATCCTGAAAGTGATGGTCAGATCAATTACAGAGAGGGAGTCGTTTGAGGGCCCTATCAATCATTTTTTCACTCAAAGTCCAGAGAGAATCCGACAAATCGCTGTTTTGAGCCGATTTTGATGGCAAACATTGATAGCAGTTATTAAAATAAAGGCCACCCCTGCCCTCTAACTCCTGAGCGGTGGCACAATAGACAGTTGTTGCCGATCCCTGTGCCTGTAATCAATACAAATCAATAAAAATACTTTCTTTAGATTCTTTTGAAACAGAATTTTGATCTCAAAAACTATAAAAACTTAAGACAAGTATTTTTTGGTTGAATTCCTCCGAAAGCGTTAAATAAATAGAAATTATTCAAACTTATGGAGAGTTTCAAAGTTTTCGCAAAAAATAAGAGAATTTTTAGATATTTCATGAAATATAACCAAAAAAGTGATGTTTTGCTGGATATTAAAGGCTTGAAAATTATTGTCAAAGTTTATACAAAATGTGAAATCTTTCATAAAATCATAAAATGTATGAAATTTTTAACAGAGTTTTGGAAATTAAAACTTATTTTTACTTTTTGTAACTCTTTTTATCTGTTTGTTTGTGTCAAACGGATGGCTAACAAACAGATATACAAAATGCAAACCAAATCACAATTTAATACTCAATTCATTAATCAAATCAAAGGATGTCTTAAAAGATAAAATCGGAGCAAAAAAATTAAAATTAAGTTAAAGTTGTCTTAAATTTTGTTCACTACTTATCAGAGAAATTAGAAATTATATAATATTTATAATTAAAGTCAGAATTGAATTATGAAATGAATTTAAAGTTAAAGAATAAATACTTCAAACGAATCGCATTGAAATCAATAGTTTTGAAAATTGATATAATGTTTGCAATAAATATCGAGACATAAAAGAAACATAATTTCCAATAATATAAACAAAATTAAAGTCTGAATCCAAACAAGAATTTGTGAAACGTTTCGGCAAAAGTTAATAAAAAACAAACTAAAAAACTTTCAAAGAGTAGAAATCCGATGAAATATTTACTCAAAATTCAAGTTTGAATGTCTTAATGTCTGACAAAAACTTCTTTTTGTCTCCAACTTTAAGTAAGGCTTAAACTAAATTAATAGGGATTGGAGTTAAGCTATTTGTATGTCATTTAGAATGAGATTTATTTTTATAAAAATTATTTGAATCCGATTTTCTTTAGACAAATGTAGACAACAAACGAGTAGTTATGAGAAAAAATTAAAACAAAAATAAATATTTCGCGAAATTAATGGCTTTTTATATGAAAAAGTGTAAAATAAATTGAATGGTGTGAGCGATGAGATCATAATCTAATATTAGTCCAGATTTGAGACATTTTGAGACATTTGTATTCAGTTTTGATTTTTGATATTTTTTGAGACAAAATAGTGTTTATATAATAATTATTTTTAAGTACAGTATTAGAGAAGTGATCATAAATTTTATTGAATATTACGAGTAATTAAATTAATGTCTGTTTTATTCGGTGCCTCAAAAGAAAGCCTTTAATGAGTGCTTTTAAACATAAATTAAATGATTATATAAAATATATATAAAAATATAATATAATTAGAAATTATCATAACTTAAGCCAAAAAATTAATACATTCTTCAGAGACACCGCTATTCTGAAAATGTTTCGCAAAATATTATTAAAATAGTTTAAAATCTGACAAAAGTCTGAAAAAAGTCTGAAAAAAGCCATCACTTGATATGATATGAGCCCTAAAAACAGTTTTGATCTGAACTGAGAAAAAACGCATTTTCTAAATGACGCTAAACTTTACGCCAATTATACGAATATTTTGTACGAATAATATCACATTTTCTCACTTATAACACATTCCGGAACAATATTAACAAACTAAGCCAGGGGTGGATGGATGTGCCGTTAATTGACTTTTAATACACTTAATTATTAATTTTCTAATTTTAGAATATTCTGTAAATTCACCACTTCTTTGATTATTGATTATTGTTATCGATTAGTCATTCATAAGAGAATGGAAATCATGCAAAGAGTTGGCATAAAATAACAGAAAATATAATTTTAAATAAAATTATATTAATTTAAACACAAAGTAAGTGACAAAAGGGTTAAATGGGTTCAAGAATGTGCGCAAAAAACAAGAATTATTGCCAAAAGAGTGAAGACTTACCAATGATTTGGTGAAAGGTCTGACAAAAGCAAAGAGGAGTCGCATAATCCACCAGTTATTGGACAAACCAGTGCTGATCAAATTTCCGGGATGACAGGCATTACTGACAACACTATAGTTGCAAAGACGACGATTCAATTGATTTGAAAACAAAACATTACATAATTTTGAGTCATTATATGCGGTTAATGATATGAAATCGTGAGGCGGAGGCGACAGCCAGTCCTCACTCAAAGTTTCGATACTCATTCGACTAAATCTATGGCTTTCAGAAGAGACCACAACAACTCTGGCGGGTGAAGAAGCGATCAGTTTTTGTTCCAATAGTTTTGTTAAATAAAATTGTGACAAATGGTTCACTTGGAATGTTGTCTCAAATCCATCCTCTGTTACCGAATGCGGTAAAAATGCTGTCCCAGCGTTCAGTATAAGAATATGAAGGGGACTGACATCAAAATAATTAGATTTATTCATATTATGTCAGAACTTACAGTTCAAGTGAGAGAAACTCCTGAGAAAATTGTTGGACACTCTTAAGTGACGACAAATCACACATTAATGGCGTTAGATTTGGTTCATTCTTCGGATGAATTCAAATGATTAATCAAAAGATAATTTGAAATGAATTGACGGAAATACCACAGATTTTTTGACGAATTCAATGGCATCTTCTGCCTTCTTTAGGTCACGACACGCAAGTATGACGTGAGCGCCCTTAGAGGCCAAACTACGGGTCGTTTCCAAACCAATTCCAGAGTTGGCGCCCGTTATTATAACAACTTTTCCGGAGAGATCGCGTCCGTGAAGTACTTCCGTCGCAGTACTCGAACCATCGAATCTCTGTCTTATATCTTCGCTCTCATCGTTATCCTCGATAGCGAAAGCAAGTCGTGGATCAGTATATGTAGTCTTCTGAGTGTTGTGACTGTGTTTTGATAATCAATAAAATAATTCTTATTTTGAAAAACAATTATTTTGTAAAACATTTACTCCACATAAAGAACAGTCCCGTCTTCGAGTATCTGTTGTTCCCAACCTTTATATGATTTATCAAAAATTAGAAATAGAATTAAGACTAAGAGGTCGTACCAAATGGTAGTTCTCCGGTCACCCGTTTCTTTTTGCCGGTCATAGGGTGTGTCCATTGAGTTGTCTTTTGCATATGACTTAAAGCAAAACAAACATTTGAATAGTTGTCCACCAAATCAAGAGAAGAATTAATACTGAGCGTAAAACACCTTTCCGTCTAATGTCACCCTCTGTTCCCAACTGTTCTGACAAATGATTTAAATTTTTTATAAAAAATATTAATGAAATGCGAATTAAATACCCGTTCGGTAACTCATCTTCACTGTCAGTCTCAGGCAGTAAACTGGCCATCAATTTGACGGATATTCAGTTCCTAAAATGTAATGATAATCATTGTAATTGTGATTAAATGGTAAATAATACTATTTAACACAATTTGCAAAGATTTCAAGGATTCAACAAAAAAAAGGAGAAGAAATTAAGTATTTGATGACAGGTGTATATCCGCCACTAATTACCTCAACGATAATCAAATAAAAGATTTTCAATATCCAGATCACCAATAAAATCAATTATCACTAAAAACTACTTCACTTAGAATCCGATAATTGATTTGACAAATAAAAAAGTGATTTAATTTGAAGTGAAAGTTGGATCAGCTGTTCATCAAAATAGTGTTTCCATAGAAACCATTCTAAGAGTGGTTTGAAATTCAAAACAAACAAAAGTTTTTCAAAGCTTTTAGTGCTCTTAAACTTAAACAAATGAGTTATTAATTCAATTGATTTTTGATTAAATAATCCAATTATTAGTTAAAATGAAATCAAGTTTAGTCATAAAAAGTATTATTTTAGTCATTTTTGTGGTTTTATTCCCAAATATCTGCAAAGCATCCAAACCTTTCATACGTCCAGATAATTGCAGCGAAAATGAATTCTTCGACTCAAAAGAAATGAATTGTCAGTTATGTGTTTCTCCCCTTTACTTCTTCAGCGACCCATTTCACCAAAACAAAGTTCAGGTCAGATCAGAGGATAGGTTTTCTTGTGTCTGTCGGCAGGGCTTTCACACCGATATTAAAAAGTCAACTAACGGTAAACTATTTTGTTCTAACGATACCTCCGAGTGTCCGACCGATTCAAAACCGATGAATGGCTTTCAATGCGCCGTTTGTTTGTCACTAATAAATCAGACCTCAAACAGTGATATCTGTTTGTGTCCTAAACGCCATCATTTAGTTCAAAGTGTGAACACAACTCATAAAAATGTAATCGATTTGAAGTGCGAGAAATGCGACAAATACTCGATGGAGACCAGTGATGGCCTCTCCTGTCAACCCTGTCATCAAAGCTATATTAAAGCTTCTGATGAATGTCTCTGTCCTGAAAAGACACACATAGAAGAGGATGGTATATGTTTACCAGAGAAGCAAATTATCAAAAGAGAAAATCTAAACTCTCTTTCGAGGATTGATTTGGAAGACAAAAGCGATCGGTTCATATCCGACTTCTTTTACCGACGGACCAGACCTGCCATTTATAACTGCAGGTATGAGTCAAACCGAACCGCGTGTCAAATGTTGGCCAATCTCTGCGTTTTATATCACTATTCGTATTCAGACGATACGAGTATTGAATCAAATATCTGTAAAATTGTTTTGAATCAATTGGACACAGAGGTAGACATCTATTATAAGGGATATTATAAGAACGAATTATTGCAAATCAATGTCCAAAATCGGTTCAAAATCAATGATAAAATACAATTCATTGCTTCGAGATTTTCAATCGACGGACAATTAATCGGTTATTCAGACCTCGAGAGCAAAGAATTACAGCTCTGTTTCGAGAACGAGAAGAGTAGTAAAAGTGGTTTTGTGTTCAACACTAACTTCAGACAAACCTGCGTTCGATCGACAAGAGATTTGTGGCACAATTACAAGAATATCAACACTTTCTTTGAATTGTATTTAAAGAATACAAACAATAATGAAATCACTTTATATCCGATTCCTGTTCTCATCAAAAACTTGAAGCGAAACGAAAGACGCGTTAACTTTGATGTCGATGACACAGATCCGAGCGAAGACCTCCATTTAGTTGTTCTGACGCGAAGATTCTTCTTAATCGATACGATTACAGGAATCCAAAAATCTTCGGATGAATTGAAACTCAATTCTAATAACAGTTTTCCGGAATTCATTCGAATCGCAAAATCTATTGAAATCGATGTAAGACTTCGAAAACAAGACGTAACCGGTTCTATATATCCCCCACTAATCACTATTTTCTACCAAAACCTCTATTTAAGTGATTATTACAGTAATACTGAAATTAATATCGATTTCTCGATAACCTATTCGATGGATGACTGGAAGTCTAAGAAAGATCTCTCTATAACTGTAAGCGTTTTGTGTTGTGTTGCCGTCTTGTGGGCCATATTTAGGACCTGGTGTTGGGCCAAACGTAACGGCAAAATAGCGTTCGATTTCTTCACTATAATTGAATTCATTATAAACACAATCGGATGGCTTTCGATTGTCTTCTTTGTGGTAAACATGTTCTTCGCGATCAACACTTTTGTTGTATTCAAAAACCAATCAGTAATTCATACATTACTCCCCACTGAGGATCAGGAAAACCCTCTAATTATTTACCTGATTATCGCCTTTTTGTTGAAATCAATTCATTTAATTTATAAACTGTTAGTCATCGCAAACATCGATATATTTTTCATTGATTGGGAGAGACCTAAAAAACGAGACACAAATTCGTTGATTGCAATAACTCGTCCAAAGTCTGCCTCAACTCTGAATGATAACGAAAGTGTTGATAAATTGTCGTCTGAGCGACAAAATAAGCCCGATTCTGGTTCTGGACTCAGTATAACTTCTCCCTTAACCACTCCCTCACCAAAACTGATTACCGATAAACCGTTAATTGAATTCCCGAACGTAACCGTTTGGAGAACCAATTTTGTGGCCAATGAATGGATGGAACTCTGCTCTCAAAGACGTCTTAGTCTTAGTATTCACATACTTCTCGTGATTTTATTCTTAGATGTAAGCCTTTCCCCCAATTATTCTCGAAATTCATTGAAATCCTCTTACTTTCAATCAGTGGTTTGGTTTCGCAAATCTATCGGTTTCTGATTCAACCAATTCATTGGCTAAAAGCGAATCTCAAAAATTTGTGCCGCACAGCACAACCTGCAGAGTAGCTGTTGGAGCACTGGTTTACTCAATTCTGGCTCTGATTAATATCGGATTTAAGAAATTTATTTATGAAAATTTAGTGAACAATAAATTACATCAATTCGTGGATTTGTGTTCCGTTTGTAACGTAAGACAAATTCAAATCATTTTATTCTTCGGCTAATTATTGATTGTTTCAGATAAGTTTGTTCGCAATAGTTTACAAACGATTCGGTTATTACATTCATGGATTGGCCGCTAATGGAAAGAGTGACGTAAATATGTTGGAAATGTATGAACTGCTCGAAAGAGAAGAGAACGATCTCTGCTCTAAAAGAGGTCTTTTGCCGAACTCAGACCATCAAACTTTTGAGATGTGTTTGCCGGCGGCCATATATGAACACTACCAGAGAGTTCGCTCCAATTTGTCGGGTGTCGGCAAACTAAGTGATAGAATGCGCTCATTTGGCGCACAGACTTCGAGAGCAGAAACCGAGAAACTGATTCCAACTTATTTAATGATTAATAAGTTTTTGATCGGTTTTATTGAACACAACTTCAAAGACGTCGATTATATGGTTCGCGAAAAGTCAACCCTTGAATCGATTCTTGACGTCGAGTTCGTCGACAGTCGAGACAAAGGATACTTTTATAGCGGTATTCAATTGATTGCAATTAAAACCACTTTATTTCTAATTTGATTCCAGATAATGGACATTCATTCGAAGCCATCCTCTTCTATGGTCTGGAATTTACTCTTTTGTGTTTCGAAATAATGCTATTTTTGGTGTCAGACCTGTATTTTCGAAGTTTTACCTGCGCTGCGATCATCACATTTATTATATCGAAGGTAAAGAAGAAATTATTTGACCATTAATTTGCTTAAAATAATACATTTCTTTTATTTCAGTCTATTTGTAGACTATATCTGAGTGTTGTTCGAAGGAATTTGGTTCGGAAGGCAATTCTCGACCAAAGATTTCTAATTTGAATCTAATTTACAAAATATTTGTGAATATATTTATTATATATTTATATATATTTTTAGTCTTTTTTTACTCAAATAAGTATTTGTGTCATCATTTGAACTGTCGGTGCCTTTAATTTAAGTCTTTGTGACATAAGTTGGAACCAAAATGAGCACAATTTTATGAATTCTTATATCATTTCAAATGTGTTTTGACAACAAATATCTCTAATGTCTAGTGATTTATGTTAAGTGTATATCAAACCCAAAGTTAGTTCACAAGTGATATAACTTTTAAACAAATATTCCGATTGTTTTAAATCAGAATATTTTTATGGTTTAATTCAAACGACAAATAATTTTCACTGAAACTCATTCCTTTTGATTCTATAGTCACTGAAATGCAAATTCTAGTCTTTAATAATTAAAGTGATTCTATTTGTAGACCACTTCTAACTATTGATTCGAAAGAATACAAATATTATTTGAAAATCAATAAAATAATTCATTTATTATCGAAAAAACTTATTCTCTTTTAATCTTATGTTTGAAAAGAACTCCAAATTCTTATCGACTTTTGGTTTGTTTTGGTTTTTATGTTCTGTGAGTTTAACTTCTGTGCAAAAAAAGGCAGGTGTTATACCGTAGGAGTGATTCATTTGAAGTAATCAATGGATGGATGCCATGGATTCGTCAAATTGTGTTCAACTTTTTTTTCTTGAAAACAGACTGCAATAGAATGTCTATAGAATGACATTATTTTGTTGTGTTGGCCCCCAATTATGGAGTGCTCATTGAAAGCAGTATATGGAAAAGCAATGCTGGGAATCATTCCCAGCACTGAGTGATGAAGCGCATGACTGACAGGGGATGTGCTCTGCAATAGCATCGCTACTGAATCATACGGAAGCAAATGGAATACAGGCTTTAAATGCATACAAACAACAAACCTTTTGAGCGCTTTTTACTTCACATCCAATCCTTTGGCATCTCTTACATCAATTCACGTGTTATTTATTACTTCCATTTATTTTAATTATTATTTCAATAAATCAATTAATATATAGAATTCAAAGAATGTCATTTCAATCTACTCTTTCACCTCATTTAAATTCAAAGTAAAATGTTTGTCTAATTTTCAAGAATTGAAATTTTGTTTAATTATTTCATCACTTATTTGTTGTAAGTATTGTTTAATTCTTTTAAGTCTAATATTTTAATAATTAAATCCAATATATTTCAAATGAATTAAAAATAAATATCAATTTATGTCTTCATTTTTCTTTATCACAAAATATTTCTTAAATGTTTGGTCAAAATAAATAAAGAATGCAACATGCTGTATTGCTGTATGACTACACTAATTTGTGTTGCAATAGATACTTGCAAATCACTAATTTTGAAATCAATGACCATATAATTCCATTTACTATTACCTTTATGTTAGATTCAGTGAATTTTATAGTCTTAGAATTGAAATAAAATGCGTTAAATAAGAAATGTGTGAATAATATTATAATATTAGGCAGAATAATAAAAGTAATGCTAGTAATGCACAGTAATATTGTTAGTATTAATACTATTTTTAGGAATAAATAAACAGAATATTCTCAATAATCCATTAAGTAATACATTAATGACAGCTTAATATCGATATAATTGAATTAAATGTTGAGATATATTATAATTGAAATTTTGTTTTATATTTCCAGATATTATTCGTTTAATTATTAAACTTTAATAACTTTATGATCTATGTTGTTGTTTTCCGCACAAATTTAACAAAAAAGAAAACACATTTAGATTATTATTTTTAATAATTAATCGGATTTTACTGAAGCATAAACTAAAATTTGGAACCGGTATTAATCCAAAGAATATTTTATTTTAGTCTTTAGGATATCGAGATTCAAATATTTGGAATATAAGTAAAAGTAGAGTTCAGACCAAAATTGTTTGAGAAAACCGTACGAAATATTTAAAGACAAAACATGAGTCAAATTTTCCCCAAAAACTTTTGCAATTCAAAAGTATTATAATATTATGTATTTTTGTAATACTGGCTCACAGTTCAAGTCTCGTCAATTTGGACGAATTCCAATATTACGGATCTATTATTCAATTCTTATTCAAAATCTTTTGAATGGTTTTTACTTTTTGTTTGTATTTCTAATGATTTCTAAAACAAGAGTTAATTTATTCTCGTTTATGACTTTCACTTCTAATATATTTTAATCAATGGATTTATATTAAAAGTTCTTGACTACGATAAGAAAGAGCAAGATATCCTATTTTATTAAAGAGGTTAGTTTCAAATAAGAGAATTGAGTTCACAAAACAGCATGTTTTCCACGAATCTGAGATAATACTAATTCTTGAATGGATGTGCGCTCTATTTTATGCTTTGGCACTTACCGGTTTGTTGTACCTTGCTTGTATTTGCTTACTTGCTGTTACAGTTCATTACATTTTTTCTAATGCTTTTCATCGTCTGTGATATGAAATCTGTTGCACACCATTCGTGACTCGTTTGTCTCTACAGAGATTTATATCTAATTTTAGTAATGAATAAAAAATAATAATCGAATGAATAAAATATCGAAAAACAATTTCAAAATAAAATCATTAGAAGTATTAATATTACAACAAATTCTTTGTTTGATTTTTCTATTGATTTGTTTCCTTTAGTTTTATATGATTTCAAAAACAAAAATTTTAATATAAAATACATTTATGGGTATAATATAAGTACAGACTATAACTTTAAAGCGTGTTTCACCCTGAATCATTAATCCTTTAATCAGTTTGTTCAAAGTTCTTGATATTCATTTTATT
>JAQIXD010001474.1:0-14795 GCA_034699985.1 Minunthozetes semirufus
GAGAGAGAGAGAGAGAGAGAGAGAGACGTTAATTATTAAATAATTGTTTTTAAAAAAATTAAAGAAAAGAGTTTTGAGAGATGTCTTTGATTTTTGTTTTCTTCTTTTCTTGGTTTTCATCAAAACTGTTGGTTTGGTTTATAATGAGTGAGGCTTTTGTTTTGAGACGATTTTCATAATTAGTGACTCAATGATCGCTTTTCAGGTCTTTAAGTCTAATGAACTTTTTGTTAAAAATATAGAACAATATATAGAAGTCTGTCTTCTCTTTGATTTATACAAAGTATATCGAATATGAATATTGACAGTCAATTGACAGTTAATGACAGATCATATTTTGAACAATTATCATATGCTTGTTAATAACAAGTTGTTATTATTGCTCAAAATTTGTTCATTTGTTATCTATTTTTAATTTTTATTGATTTTCTTCTTTTAATAAAAACAAATAACAGATTAATTACTATTTTATAACTCAATTAAAAATAGTTTGTTTAATGTCTGCCTTTTTCACTGCATTTCTATTTTAATCAGAATTTATAGAAATTAGTGTTAAATAAAACATAACTTTTCCTGATCTAATACCTGTCCGTCAACAGCGCCTTATAATCACTAAAATAGTTTGGTCTCTAAATTAGTGCCAATTATTATAATTAAAAATAATTAAAGAAATAGTAATTAATGAGTTTCTCCTTATGTGTCTCCTGAGGTGAAAGACTTGTTTGCGATAAGTTTTGAGATAAGTTTTATCATTTGTTGGGATCAAAGCCGTCGACAAATGTCTTGTAATTTAACCGATAAAATGGAATTTCGATTTCATTTCAATCGATAACAAAAACCAATGAAGATATGAGTGATTTGTGTCTCAATTTCATAAACCATTGAGTTTTGTGTTTCAAAAGTCTTATTCAGTATTCGGTGTATAAGTCCTATGAATGGCTGTTAATTATTTATCGCATTCTTATCGACACATAAAAGGCCTTAAATCATAATCCGTTAACTGCATGGATGAGTTTACTCATTATTCATTCGGAACAAAGACTTTTTTGACGCCAATTGACGCCAACGAATAATATTCATAAAAGATTTTTGGTTGCCTTCCCTGAAGACAGACCTAACACACGATTATATGACTATTATTTGCTTTTTCGGAATCATTCAAACGATTTCTGTTCCACTCTTTCGCTGTTTTTTACACTTCTTTTACAATTAATAGTAAAAACTTGTGTTTTATGAGTTGTGTTACGAATATGAAGAACAGTTCCATTAAGTAACTAAACTTAAGATGTCTTCACTACTAATTTTGACACTTCTTCTATTGATTTTGTTTGTTGTGATCTCTATAATTGCGTCAATTATTCCGTCGACAATACTCTTGATTTGGAGGAAACAAAGGAAAAAGTCTGTGTCTGGAAGTGATTCCAATTATAATAAACATATTCTTCATAATATTGTCATTGAATTCATGAGATCCTTTGATTGCGGCCTTCTTTTGGCCACACTTTTCCTTCATTTCATACCGCAGTCAAGAAAGACATTTGAACTGTTCTTTTTGCAAATGAGTGCCACAAATATAAAGACATTAGTCTTAGTTCGAACTGATTTCGTCGATAATCATGAATACAGAGGAATACCATTTGTAGAACTGATGATCTGTTTGTCATTCTTTGGTATATATTTCTCTGAAGAGTTTATTCAGACGTGTCTTAAGTATCGGAAGTACTACTGGTTTAGTAATTCCAATATTATATACAGTAATCAAATGTCGGACTTCGCGTCACTTAATTATCGTTTGAACAAAACGAGACATTATTTGATAAGTTGTAGTCGAAAGACATCTGAAGCGACCTCTTATGTGGACACATGTCTGACGAAGAATTCAAATGATAATAAGAAACCAAAACCTATTTGTGATGAACGGAAAGATTCGCTGGAAATCGTGAGTTTGCCCTACGATTCGTTACAGCCATCATCTCTTACTTCAATGTCTGAATCTAAAGAACTGCCCTCTTATTGGAGAACAAATTACAAATCAGACCATTTGAGGACATATTTACCGCAATTAACTTCAGTGAACTCTATGCCAGTGCTGACAATATTGGAAGGAGTTGTCATATCATCTCAAGAGACACATGACATGCTTTTACTTACATTTTCTGTTCTTTTATTTCATAAGATTATAACCGCTTTTACTATAATCAGTGAAATATATGACAGGACTCAGAATAAACTTATGCCGATCTCAACAATAGCGTCATTTTCATTGCTACCGGCGCTCGGATTTCTCGTTGTTTTAGGTCTAAAACACCTGATTTTTGTGGATTTGATAGAGAATCGCATTTCATCCATGATTTTAAGTGTCATATCTTCGGGAAGTCTTTTACATATAATACTTATAAGTGTTCGGAACAGTTATATGCAGTTTTTGTTACCACATAAGAATGGAATCGTTCAACACTTCACTATGTATTCTGGATTTATTGTTATTCTTGGCTTTACTGCTGTTATTCATTCCAGGAATACATGATTGCATTTATCTCATAATTTGTCACACATTTGACACTCCTTTACATTCAAATACAAATTCAATTTAATTTTCAATTCATTTTTAGTCACAGATTTACTTATTAACAAATTAATTATTGAATAATTTAAAAATTTCAGTGACCACGACTTCCTATCTTCCTTTATAGATAACTTTTAAAAATGAATTCACTCTAATTACCCTAATTTTATACTATTTAATTGAAATTCAATATTTATATTATTTGGTGAATGTGTCAGAATATATTAGATTAGATTAGATTTGATTAGATATGAACCGACATTAGATAAAGGAGTAACAGTTGTTTGATTAATTATAAATTTAAACAAAATTCTATAATTAATAGCATTTCTTATTAAGTTTTGTCAATAAATTCTAAGGACTAATTAGTAATTAATTTTCTGTTTTACGAAATATTTTTATTTGTGTTTATTTTAAAATAAAGTTAAGTATAATATTATGTGAATTTCATTTCGTATAATTTGATTAATATTTTATTTGTCAAATGATTTAAATAATGAATGAGTTTTCATCAAATTATTAGCGAAACAATTATCGAAAGTCACTTAACTTTTCAAATAAATCATATGAAAAGTTATTTCAAATGAATTAGAGTCAGAATATTTGCAAACTTTAAATCATAGAAATAATTAGGAATTACTTTAAATAAAATTGATTTATGAGTTCATTGGCATCAGAGCTGTCAATCACTGATGTATTGAAGACAGTATTCTTGTGTCGAACGATGACTTTCGAAGAGAAAGATCTCAAGAGTTTAATCATTGAAGCGCTCATTAATTCATATATTGTTGAGAAAAATGAGACAAAAAAAGATTTTTCTTAAAAAATAAGTATTAAATCGTCTCATAAGTGAAACAATGATTTAAAGCAAAAGCGTTTCAGTCATACAAAAGGTAAAAGAATTGCATTTTTCTTTGTTTTGTGAGAATAATTAGTCCAACACTTGAATTAATTTGCATTTCGGGTTCAATTGAGCACAAGAACAGTTACCGACACATAACTCCAGTAACTAACATGAGATGTGATAAACAGAGCGTTCACTAAAATATTGAAAATTATTGAAAACAGTATTTTCTTTCTCTCATAGATTTAATTGTGTTTATAGTCTATTATAATAAGTCTATAATTAGTCGCAAAATATTAAACATAAATGTATTTCATGAGTGAAATCAATGCATTTATTTTTAATTACGCCCTAAGCTATGGAACAGTCATTAGATGCATGTTTTATTAAAACAAATCTTAGATAGACTTCTTCTTCTTCTTCTTCAACTAATCATTGGTTAGGGTTTCAAAGATATAAATAATTTGCAAATCATTTTCTAAACAAATTTTTATTGATATTTATTTAAGTGAAGACATAAGCGATAAAAACGCTTAAAGACTATAATTAAGTGAATTTTTTTTATGTCTTTTTTCAATATTTTTAAGAATTATTTCAATTGTTTACAAAAATTTGTTTTAAGTTTTGATGCCTTTAATTAAAAACAAATTATTGCTTAAGAGATAAGAGATATACCACTTATTTAACTTTAATATTGAAACCAGTGATGAACAAAGAGTGTTAACCCTGAGCTCACCCTTATTCGCAATATTTATAATAAATTATTTATAATTAATTAAAATACAATTAAAACAAAAAAAGTTTAAATAATTAAATAATTTAATCATTAATAACAGGTATTCCGAAAATAACAGTATTTTAGGGGTGAATTAGGGGGTGATTTGGGAAGTGAGGAATCTCTCCCATTCTTTCCCATTGAGCGTATGTTAGGATTTTCTACTTGAAGGGCTAAAATCACGACTTCAGGGGTGAAAAATAAACGTCTCCCAACAGGAATCCCTCATTAATAGTAATAATAATAATAATTAAAAATAAATATCTTTATTATGGAATTTGAATACAAAATGAAT
This sequence comes from Minunthozetes semirufus, assembly GCA_034699985.1. Classification (NCBI taxonomy): domain Eukaryota; kingdom Metazoa; phylum Arthropoda; class Arachnida; order Sarcoptiformes; family Punctoribatidae; genus Minunthozetes; species Minunthozetes semirufus. Next base: position 4,481 of record JAQIXD010001474.1, read on the forward strand.
TCAATTGAAAGTTGAATCAAAGCTTTCGTTTTTGAGTTTAGATTCGATGTATTTTTGAGTAATTAATTCCTTAAACCTTTTGACTGATATTTTAGTTCCATAAACACAAACACTGGATTCGTGACCAGTTGTTCCGTATTTGACCACCAATTGTGTAATTCCTGTCAGGGCTTTGATCTTTGAGATAAGACTTTTGACCGGATCTTCAATATTGGGATCGTTTATGAAAATATTTTCCACTTTCTCAGCGATGGCCACAACTAACACACATTTATTGGAGTTTTCCTCTTTAATAATATTTTCGTCTTTGAGTGCATTCGTTAAACCGATTCTCCGGATCTTCATATTTGACATCAAAGCGATGATAGCGATGTCGTACTCTTCGTCATAATCTCTGATACCTTTTGCGAATTCTTGGAAGAGTTCTGTTAAGACATTTAAACAGATTTTGTTATCATTTGAATCATATTTTTTGACAACTCTTTGAATTTTTGTCTCAAAACGGTCTCCAAATCCAGTGATTCCGTGACTGAAACCAATGATATTCGTCAAAGAATTTCTGATAATCTGACGGAAAACGTTTAGAATCGTCTGTTTGTCGATTAGTTGGTCGCCTCCGACTAAACTCTTATTGCATTCGTGGTCTTCCAACTTTTGGTATCTCTTTGAGTCATTCTTTGAGGCATTCATTTGCGCCAATTTTGCCAAATATTTAGAGACAATCCATGGAAATGCAGTTCTTCGGTCTTTAATTTGATTAGAGATACGATACCACGCACTGGCTTTGGCTAACATATCAGACTCATTAACCATTCCTTCTCTAAACTTTTGCCGATAATAAGTGAATAATCTTTTGATAATATTTGAGACCAAATCATAAATATCTGAGTTGTCGTTATGAGTGGACACATGTTTGTGAGTCTTAGTAAATGTGGAACTCACTAAAGAAGCTTCACTTTCGATACCAAACCTATCCATCAAAACATTTATTGATTTATTGTACGATTTAAACACCTCTTCTGCGCTCTCCATATAATCAAAGGCTCTTTCGTGGAAAAGCAATGGATTCAAATCAAAGCCAGTGTTGTCTTCACTGAATCTATTAATTACTTCATTGAAGTAACAATTCTTCTGAAAGAGTTTTCCTAACGCTTTGTCTGACTTATAGGTAGGCTTTTCGTTGAATTTCATCATAAAGTCTGGATATGAGTTCGGTTTTTGATCGTTTCGAAGTCGAGAGTTTATACCAGTCTTTGCATAATCGAGAGCCACCGCATACTTGAAGGCCAAGTGTTCGCAGAGACCACTCTTTATGCCAAAAGTCTTTCCGTCCGCCCAAACTAGATGTGAGTGCGCTAACAGTCCGACCTGATTGAAGGCAATGAATCGACAGTAAAATTTAAGAATATCTTCATTAGTGAGGGGTCGGCCCAAATCTTCTGCTTCTCCCGAAGGGAAATCCATTGGAGGATAGTTTGGTTTTTCAAATATGAAGGGTTTATACCAAATAACACTATATTCGTCTCCATCTAAATCACTTCCGGCCATTTCGTCGGGGTGTGGGCGCTCCCCATCAGCCGGGAATACAATGCAGTCGACGATATGGTGAAGCGATGGAACGTCAATAGCTTTTAATTTGCGGACGTCCCCCGCATGCATACAGGGGTACTTCGTTACCACAACTTCTCCCTCTAAAACAGTTGTATTTTCTCTGCATTTATTGCTGTACTGAACAAAAACCTGTCCGTATTTAAGAGTTCGGGTCTCATCGAGCACTCCATACATAACTCGCGCCGAATTGAATGGAATAAGAATTCGGGCCTTATTTTTGAGATCGAGACTCACTTTAGATAAAATCGATTCAATTATTTCCACAAAAAACGGTTCTTTGAGAACATCAATACCGGAGCGCAACAACTCTTTGAAGTGTAAATCGATTCCGGAATAGTTTCTCATTAATTGAATGGCAATACATTCACAATTGAAAACATTGGCTAATTGTTTGTGTCTTTTGTATAACAGTTCAAGAAATTGGTTGTCAGTCACTCCCATTTGATTAAGAATTGTAATCAGTGGTCGATTTAAATAACAACTGCGCGGTTCTGACACTTTCAAGACATCCAATTCAGTGGAATTCGAGTCAAATTTCTTCATCGATGGCCTCATAATTATTTTATGGCCCTTTAGTTCCGGATTCAGAACAAGAATACCTTTATATCCGGCGTAACGTATCTGAAAAGCGGACGTCTTTTTTATACCGAGAGCTGCGCACAACTCTTTGGCCATTATTTGGGATATCATTCCGACGCCGTCCGAAAATATGTAGGGCTTTCCTGTTCGAGGATTAACACCACCTTTAATATCATCAATAATTTCAATGCAATTGATATTTGAAAGGAAACCCATTGACTGAGACATCGATTGTCCGATTCTTGCGATAAATTTTGCTGAATTTCTGAGAGAATCTATTTCTCCGATTTGTTGTCTTATTGTGAGAGAACTTCTCTTGAGATTATCACAGGCGTAGAGAACTAATCCATGGTCTCGCAGTTGGGAAGTGGAAGCACCAATCAATTCATAAGTTCTTCCGGCGATTGTTATGCCATTTGAGAGCCGATCAACGATTTTATTGTATAAGAATTCATTGATTTCGTCATTCAATGGGTGTTCTTCAGGAAGTGATGACTTGCATGTTGTGAAGGACAACAGTTGTAAGTCTTCGTCTTTGATGAGGAGACGGATGACATACTCTGGATTTGCAATTCGAAGAAATCTGCTCTCTTGTAGAGGAAGTGCTGGAAGTAATAGAATTCTAGTCGGAGTCAAAACACACCTCCGAATCATATAAACCGATTTGTTTCTCCACTCTTCCGGCCCTTCCTTTTGGTATTTATTGAATGATTTGGACAAATCATCCAAAGGAGAGACCATTAAATTGTTTTCAATCTTTACTTTTAAGTCATTCAAAGAATTTTCACAACACTTTTGATTCCTTTTCGACAAATCTTTAACGTTTTCAACGAATAAATCGAAACTTTGGTTAAAGTAATTCAAAGAATCGATTAATTGAAAGGAATAGTTAGTCAGCGCTTCCAATGAGTACTTCACAGCAAAGGGAAGATCTGAAACAATATCGGAATCAAATGGAATGACTTTGGATTCAATTGTTTCGAAGAATTTGTCATCAAATTTGATCTTTGGTTCGAATACTTTTAGATTTGAGATAATGTCTTCCAAAGGGGTCACGTCTTTGAATGTAATTCGAATGCAATTAATTTTAGTGAAATTATCTTCTGTTTCGTCCAACCATTTGGTGGTTCGCATACGAAGACCACAGAAATCATTATTTCGATCCAATTGAATGGTATTTCGAGTTTTGTCATAACCGACGGAAAAGCTATCGGAATCAAGAGGTATGTCTTCATAACCGGAATCACCATATGATTCATCAGATAAATGACAATTGTCTTCACAACAATAGAAACGGTCTTCGATAAGAGAATAGAAAAGTGGAGGAAATAGTAATTTGATTACCATTTGATTGTCATTCAAATCAATTGATTTTATTTTTGAATAATTAACGGAAAACTCAAATCTCTGTTCAATCCATTCGACAGCTTCTGAAGACATTTGGGAATCATTCGATTCAATAGCTCTTTCGGTAAATGTCTTGAATTGTAAGAAAAGTCTTTGTCTATAGTTTGAGAACAATGTCTTTAAGAAATAAATACACTCTTTTGAATCACTTCTAAAGTGATTGACAAATGTCTTGCTGTCGACAACACATCCGAAAGAGAAGCCACCGATTTCTGCCTCTATTTCTGGCCTCAAATTAAATGAACTCATTTTCAATGACTTAATAAAGGAATAATTACTTTAATAAATGAATGAAAACAATAAATAAATAAATAAATAATTTAATAATTAATTTATAGAAATAAAAGCCATATATTTGTGATAAAAATGGGTTAAAAACCGTTATATCATTGAAAAGTCATTGAAAAGTCTTCAAACTGTCAGTCGATAAGACTCTTAACATAAGACAAATATGATGTCATGTGACAAACCCTCAGAATATTGTCAACTAATGGTCAGCTCATTAGCCTATTGTGAGGCTATTGTTGTCCAACTCCTGAACATCACTGCATTGAATGCAAACCAAGATTTGAAAACTTTTGATAAAATGATTGAATAACACAACAGATGTCGTGACTCACAGTTTGTGTCAAAACAGGATTTCCAATGTTTTTCGTGTTTTGGGTGTGTTTTTGATGATTGCATTGATTGACACAAATTGTCTTAAATTCAGTTTTAATCACATGTTTTTGTCTTAAATCTTAATTCAAATCCATTTTTGTGATCATTTTCTTAAATTAAATAATGGATAGCGAGGGAAGAAAGATAATTGTCTGCGATAACGGAACCGGTGTAAGAATGAGTCACAATTTGTCTGTTGACTGATCTTCAGTGATCTTCATTTAATTCTTTTCCCGATTTATCAAAAGTTTGTCAAATGTGGTTATGGAGGCTCTTCCGGATCAAACTTTCCATTACATACGTTCCCATCAATCGTCGGCCGACCTATCATTAGAGCCGCTCAAAGGATAGACGACATCGAAGTCAAAGTACTTATGATTGTCTAATGTCTAACAAATTAACCAAAATTTGCTTAAAATGTGTCCAAAATTAACTGTTTTTATGCTTTTTATTAATGCTTTCAAACGCTTATAAAATAACTTTCTTTCGATTCTAATCCAAAGAGAGAGGAAGTGATTGAATCTGTAAGAGACCTGCTTTTAATGCTTTCCCTAATTGTCTTAATTTAATTGTCAATCAATTGATTAAATTTATTTTTAAAAAAATAGGATTTAATGGTCGGCGAAGAGGCCAACAAATTGAGATCACTCTTAGAGTTGTCGTATCCGATGGAAAATGGTTTGTATTTTAATTAATTTGAGACAAGTTTTGATTAATCTGTCATTTGATAGGAATTGTCCGCAATTGGGAGGATATGTGTCACGTATGGGACTATACTTTCTATAATCGAATGAATATCGAACCGAAGAATTGCAAGATTTTGTTGACCGAACCGCCAATGAATCCAATAAACAACAGAAAGAAAATGTTTGAAATGATGTTTGAAAAGTATGGCTTCCATTCCACTTATATCGCCATTCAGGCAGTGCTCACCCTTTATGCTCAGGGTATTGACTCAAACCTAATCACAGTTTTAAAACTATCTAATTATCACTTAATCGCAGGTCTATTAACGGGAGTTGTGGTAGATATCGGTGATGGAGTCACTCATATCTGTCCCGTATATGAAGGCTTTGCTTTACCTCATCTGACGCGACGTCTTGACATCGCTGGAAGAGAAGTGACGCGTTATCTCATAAAAGTATCACAACTATAGAGCTCTGAGTTGTGGTCAATATATTAAATATCTGTTGTGTTATTTCAGTTGCTTTTGCTTCGGGGGTATGCCTTCAATCATACGGCAGATTTCGAAACGGTTCGAATGCTTAAAGAGAAGATGTGTTACATCGCATATAACTGTGAACAGGAACAGCGTCTCGCACAGGAGACCACTTACTTGACTGAGACATATACTGTAAGACATCTCACTCTTAATCTTAGCTCTAAATAGTTTGATTCAAACCAATTGATAGTTACCGGACGGTCGTGTCATAAAACTGGGCGGCGAACGATTTGAAGCCCCGGAATGTCTATTCCAACCCCATTTGGTTAATATTGAAGGACAGGGTATTGCGGAACTACTCTTTTCGACTATAAATAGCGCAGATTTAGACATTAGAAGTGATTTGTATAAACATATAGTATTGAGTGGGGGCTCCACTATGTATCCGGGATTACCCTCAAGACTCGAACGAGAGTTAAAACAATTGTATTTGGAGAGAGTCCTCAAAGGAGACGTTGAAAAGTTACAGGTATTCCATCGAATAACCATTTATTTACAGATTTTACACAAATTTAATCAAATTCTATAGAAATTCAAGATTCGTATCGAAGACCCGCCCCGAAGGAAAGACATGGTTTTCATCGGTGGCGCCGTTTTGGCTGATGTTATGAAAGATAAGCCACAGTTTTGGCTCACAAAACAACAGTACGAAGAGATGGGTATCGACCGACTGATGCAAACAAAATACGGAACCGGAACTAATAAATACTACGATAATAATCATGAGTGACATTCCCGGCCCTCAAAACACTTAAATTGAAAAACATTTGAAGTTCTATTGAAAAACAGTTTAAGTATTTTATATATAATTTATTATTAATTTTCAATTGATTTGTAATTTTTGAATAAATATTAAAATTGACTCAAAATTTGTGTTTAAATAAGTTATTCTTCTTATAAGTGTTGACTCGAGAGACAAAGTGTTGATAACTCGGAATTTGGCGACATTTCCATCCATTAAGACTTTAAGACATATCTATTGATCACTAATTTGCGTCTAAATTCTAAATCCGTGCAAAAGAAGGTTTGATATGTCTTTTAATTGTAGACTAAGTTATGGAAGTAATGGAATGTATTCTTTGCTATCAATCAGTTTTTTTTTTACTTTTATCACAGATTTGTTTGGACTCTAATAAGGAATTATTTGCTTCGTCTCTAAGATAACTGAAATTAATTATTGTTTTCATTAGTTTTTAATCTTTTTAAAAGTCAAATACAGAGCAATACCTGAACCATATAATAGGTATGGCTGTCGTTCCCAAATGCCATAAGGAATGGGCATCCAATACAAAAGCCATCGGAGGAAAGTCATAGACTTCCAGAAGAAGTAATAAATTCAAAAGGAATAGGGATAAGACACACTTCCAAATGTGATTTCCTTTTCTTCGGAAAGTGAAGCACCAGAGGAGCCAACCCATGGAACTTAACAAACCTTTTCCACAGTTTTAATTAATTTGAAATATTTATGGATTATCTCATGTCTTACCTGTGATTACATTAACTCTCATATTATATCCGTAATCGAAGTGAATATAAAATAAGTAATTGATGTGAAAGACATAAAATGACAGAAAAGGTATTCCAATCCCGATATGAATCAAACCATTATTGGAACTGATTTGGAAGTAATCGAGGAATCGGACTGTTATTGAGAATAAGGAATAGATTACCAAAGAATAGGCGGAAAAGTAGTCGAACTTCTGTTAAGTCAAGAATTTTGGTTAAAATTTGGGACAATTTTATTAAATATGTCTTTACTTCAGTGATATTCGACTGACGGATGTGAAAGATTGCGGACCAGAACCAGGCGTTTATAGTGAGCAATGTCTGGATTGTCCAATGAATGAAATAAGGATCACTTTTTATTGATTTTCGGTATGTATTCCATCCGTAAATACTTGACATTAAGTTAAGAACTGAGAAGAGAACAGACGCCGGCTCTTCGACTCCGAACATTCTAATGAATGTCCACTTAAAGAGATAATTAATTTTATTTAATTTTCAATAAATGACTTTTAATTAAATTACTTTTCCATAAAATTGAGGTAAGTGTTGGTGTTTGACACCTTCTCGGAGTAATTGTGTGACTGTTCGCCACTGGCACTGATGGCGACATTCCTCCGGACAGTCCCAACCCATTAGAATCATATAATGAGGTTGTCTTGCATTGAATGTTTGTATATCTTCAGCGGTGGAACAGTTTAATTGACGACAATTCTCCAAACATTTTCTGAAATACGGCAAACGATCGCCGATTGAACAAAAACTCAGTTCAAAACGAGTAATAAAAATCACGAAAATTATTGAAATAATTTTTGTTTTAAACATTTGTTCCAATTATTTGATGATAATATTGAAAAAAACATCAATAAATCAATTAAACTCCTTTTACTCAGAGTGACCAAGAATTTTGAAAAGCAATTATTAATTAGCTATTAGTTACTAATAGCTAATAGGGAGGTAACAAAAAAATATAATTCAGTTAGAATAGTATCGATGCTATTTTGTTATCAATTTGTGGCACTACTTTCCTATTGAAAGCTAATGATATGAGGCTTTAACTGAAGACTAACAAACTGTTCGCTAGTTATTATACATTGCATATGATTTGTAATAAACTAAATAATCTTGATTATATTGATAATAACCATAATAAGTCTCTTTGTTAGTTAACCGATGCGTTCAAATGTTTAATGTTATTGTTTATCTTTATTCTGGAATCTCTACATGTACATAATTGACCTGTGCTACAGACTGTGCTACTAACACTACTCTATTGAATAATAAGGTAGGGCGCATGTATTCACTAAACTAGATTTCTTATTTTAAACCCGATTTGGGCCCATATCTTAAACATGAGTAAAATAACAAATCATCTTTTAACATCTCTTACATTTAATATTTATTTTATTGATTTATTTAAAATTGTAATAATTTTTTAAATTAAAATAAACAAATATTGATCAAAAAACAATAATAATATACTCTATGTTTTATATTCAAATAATTTGTGGTAAATAAATGGGTTCACAATAATCATCTCTATTTAAACAATTTGCAGTTCTCACGGCATAGTCTACTATTAAATAATTCAATATTAAAGCAGCAGTTTATGACTTACTATTTCGCATTCTGTGTGCCTTTAATTTTAAGAATTACGTCAATAATTTATCCTTTATTCATGAATTTTGTGGTGAAGAAAAATTAAAGAAATCATATGGTTTTGGTAAAACAAGACGTTTATCTTTTGATTAAAGTTATAAATATTAATTAAATTTGTTTTAATTTGTGAATTAAATAACAATTTATTAAACATTAATTCAATCTTTTCGTGAATCTAAACGATTATAAAATGAAATAATAATTTGTTTTTATTTTAACGCAAAATAATTAACCGAAAGATAAGGTCTCTATTGTTTTGATTACATAACTAATTGTTGTCGTCGTTTAAGAACAGATGTTTTTCTGGTTTTTAAACCAAATGATAACAAATTGAATGAATGAATAGTTTTAAGAAATTTCAAAATACATTTTGTGTTATCTGTCCATCAATTTGATGACATATCCAAGTGATGGCATCGGTTTCGATACCAGAATTTAAAGTGATTTTGTGCGGCGAATATGGGGTCGGAAAGACATCTCTGTTCAGACGGTTTGCCACCAATACGTTCATTGAGACTAAAGAGATGTCGGCTCTAAAGTCAAGACAATCGACGCTCGGTTTGGATCACTTGAGCCGTCGTTTTGATACAAATACAAACAAATCGCTGAAAATGCAATTATGGGATACGGGAGGCCTCGAACGGGTGGCCAGTATTACCAATTCTTATTATAAGTTCGCCGAAGCGGCACTTCTTGTCTTCTCATTGGACTCATTGGAGTATTTTCACAGTCTGTCCCAACATTTGATAGAAATCCTGAGTTTGGCTGAAAACGCAAAAATCTTTTTAATCGGTAATAAAAACGATTTAACTCCTTATGAAGTCCAGGACTCAGACATAGAGCTCTTCATCGAACAGTTCCCTAAATTTAATGGTATTTATAGAATCAGTTGTAAGACTAATGATGGCGTTCAGGAAATGTTTGCCGAAATCGCCGAAAAGTTAGCGGTCAGTACCCAAAAGCCATCCATAGATGCGTTTAAATTACATCAAAATCAGATCCAATTGAGTGATCAAAGCAATGGCCAATCGTCTTGTTGTGGTTCCGGTTCTTCTTCTGCCAATTCTTAACTGAAAATATCTTATTCTCAAAATTATGAATCATTTTATCGTTCATTTGATAGCAATTTATTTGAAATTATTTTATTTGTTTTTTTGTTATTTAATTTTGTTTTAATTATTTTACACAAAATATCCCACGAATTGAACAAAACATTTATTTTGTCCATTATTTTCATAAATATTTAATTCATATAATTTTAGAATATTTTGTTTGAACTGAAAATCCATTTAATGCTCAAAAAAATATCATATTTTGTGAAATTAATTATAATATCGAAAAACTATTAAAAATAAATCGTTTTTTCAAATTATTTGTTATTTTATTTATTTTTTAAAACTTGAAAAAAGGTTTAAAAAACATGATTTTACTCATTAACCGATATATTCAATATTATTATATATTTGAATAAGTTTAGACCTCCAATATTCTTATTAAATACAATGTATAAAATATGCCATAATTTAATTCTGTAAAAGCATAGGTAACTCAATTTTAATTGCCACAGTGGGCACATTTTTGAAAGTTTCATGTATAGTAGGGATGGGCACTAGAAAGAGACTTGAAGTAATATTGTCACATTTAAATTTTCAAAAAGAGTACCTTGCGCCATTT
>JAQIXD010001475.1:0-14792 GCA_034699985.1 Minunthozetes semirufus
TCTCTCTCTCTCTCTCTCTCTCTCTCTCTCTCTCTCTCTCTCTCTCGCACTCTCTTCTCTTCTTTAAGAGTTCATGAACTCTGGTCTCCCTATGGAAAGACATATTATTATTATTGTTGAGTAGTACTGGTTTTTATCCCTTTCCAATTGGCAATGAAATGCAGATTCAATAGAAAAAAGTGAAAAATAAAATGAAAGCCAAATCGCAAACAATTTGAGACAAAGTTTGTTGTTATAGTGTATAAGTATTAGTGAGTTTATTCACTAATACTTTGATTAACGATTAATTCGAAAGTTTTGAAAGTAATGTTAACTTTTATGACTTCTATAACACTAAACTTCTTCCGTTTATAAACCACAAGAGAGAGGGAACAGACTATTTTCACGAACACACATATCTGGTTGGGGTCTGTCAGTCAGTCAGTGGCCTAATCCTCATCTGTCAGGCCTTGAAAGTGACCGTTCAGGTTATGAAAAGTAGGAGTTGTTGTGTTAGAGTTGTCTTGAATTTTTGTTATGAAAATAGTTGTTTAGTGTCGTCAGAGACCCTGTTTAGTGTCGGTTTTGTGTCTGTAATACCAGTTATAAAAAATGACTTAAAATTTTCAGAGATATTTCAATGTTAACAATAATCGAGAGAAAAAATTATTGTATTCGTCGTCTCTTTTACTCAAAAATACTTCCTTAAAATTTTTGTCCAAATTTTACACTCATTTGTCTATACTTATTGTCAATTGAATATCCAGTGATTTATCAAAATATGAAGACAACAACGAGTAAGTCTCTTTCAAAACATCAAATACATCTAATTATCAATTTTAGTGCTAATTTCAGTCTTGATAGACATTTGATGCCATTTTTAAATTGAATTTAAATTGTTTAATATTTAATAAAAGTTTTGCGAAAATCACAAATAATTTATTATTATTTTTGTTTGACTTTCAGCTGAAATAAATTGTCTTCAATTCAGTAAACTGTCGATCAGTTCTCCTCGAAGTTCAAGAAAAGAGTACAAAAATTTGGGGCAAACAAGTGGTCAAACAATGCCTACGGAATCGAGTGGTTATCGTCCAGTTCTGCCCCGAATAGACTTTCCTTCGTCACAATTTGAAAGACTCTTACGAATGGACACTAAAGATATGAAAACTAATTCGTGGAAGTCTTCGCCCAAAACAAATGAAACCAATAAAAACCCAAAATATGCGAACCAATAGTTTAAGTGATTTGAATAATAATATTAATTATTATTAATAATAATAATAACTATTTATTTATTTAAGTTATTGAATTGTCGTCAAAATCATCTCACATACAATCTATCAAAACTTATATTTATTTTTTTGAAAAATATTTGTCATTTATTCTTATATATATTCTTATATAGATATCAATATTCTATGCTTATATATAACATAATTATTTTAAAGTCTCAAAAGTACCCTTCAATTTGAATCAGAATAAATTATTTTTTTATAAAAGCATTTTATTATCAAATGAATGACAATACAAGACATCTGTAAATTATCTTTTTCTCTCTCATTCAAAATCTATTGGATTTGGGTTTCTATTCGAGGAAAGAATATTCAAATATTTTAATCATTTTAATTAACGGACAAAAGTTTCAATTGAGAGACAGAGAGACAATTGAACAGATAAATGGGTAGCCCTTCTTAACCTCAAATACATATTCATTATGTAATATCAGTGATCAGAATAATCTAATAATTGATTTCATTGAATTACTCGTGATTTACCATGATATTCATTGCACATGATTGTAATCCTGTAAAATTGTATTTATTTATTTAAACAAATATTAAACGATTTATTTTAATACTCATACAAAATGATTTTCACATTATTTTAAATCTTAAAAATAAATATTTTATGTAAAACTTCATTAAAATTAAAATATTTTCGTATTTAAGAATAAAATTTAATATTTATATAAAATAAAATAATTTTCTCGACTATTCTTAATTCAAATGTAATTCACTCTTTAAATCCAATTTTATTATTAGTGACAAAATATTCTATATTTTTGCCAAAAATTAAAATTAAATCAAATATTTAAAACAAAAACAATTGTCTTTATATATCTTTTAATTTAATTTCAATTTATTTTCACTAACTACTAAACTAAAATTTTGCTCGTTTAGACATTTTCCAAAATGACAAATATTGATGAGTCAAGTTATAATCGAGGTTTATCACACTAGCAGAGTGGCGCAGTGGAAGCGTGCTGGGCCCATAACCCAGAGGTCCGTGGATCGAAACCACGCTCTGCTATACTTTTTTCTTATTTTTAAAAATTATTTATTAATGAAAAACTTTAACTGATGTAACTCTAATTTTTTAATTTATTTGATTAAACTTAAGAGAATGCAAATGTGAACACTATGATAGTCTCCCAAAACTAACTTTGTAAATTCTAAAAACTTTGTAACTCTAATTTAGTAATTCTTTTCAGTTCAATTTATTCAATTTTTCAAAATTGAACCTATATCATTATATTCTCTATTATATCGAAACATTATAATTAACTTATTTTGTTTCAAAAATGAATATTTGAGACCAGATTTTGTTTTAATCAGATATTTATTATTGAAATTGAATTTCAAAATTGTTGATCAAAATCATCATCAAAATCATCACTGTTTTCATCGATACTATTTGAGGGCGAATTTTGTGCGTTTTTTAGTATAGAATTGAATTCGTTGTTATTGTTAACGGTTCTGATTCTTTGATAGTCTTCACTCGAATGAAACCATGTGTTGAGAGCACCGATACGTTCGTTCATATAAAACAATTCTTGAGATGATTCACAGGGAATCGACAATTGATTCTCGAATGTACAGGTTTGGGTCAACTGATTGAATATTGTTCCGTTGCCACAAATAAATGTGTGCTGGATAAACCGCTAACATTAACACAAATAACAAATCAAAATAAAGTTAAAATTCATTTCTATAATCGATTACTTACAGGTTTTGAAAAATGCATCTTCATCAATTGGCACACATGAAACAATTGACATCTATTTTTAACAACAAAAATCAAATTATTAAACAAAATTAAGTTAAAGAAAATATTAAATGTTCAAACTCTTGTGCTCTATTCAACCATTAATGTATGATTGATTTACCAATGGTATCATCAATGTCTAAATCAATGCATGTTAACTATGAAACTATTGAACTAATGCCTATAAATGTTAAGTTTTCCTCAAATATTATTCGGTTATCAATAGAATAAAGAGCAACCATTATGTGTGTGAACTACTGATTATAAAATAAATGTCAAACCCATTGTCGACGTCTGCAAAATATCCATCTTCTTTGCACTCAAAGTTAGTATTTAATCCATTTTTCATCAATAGTTGCCAATCGTCCGGCAGATCATAGGCCGCTCTTTTCCTCTTTTTTGGAAAAATCTCATTTAAGTTTTGATAATTAATTTTTTATAAACTTTTGAATTACCCGTGAAATTGAAAAACTTTTTGTAAAATCAATAAAAATCACTGATATTACGAATATATTCACAATAATTAAAACTTTCATTTCGACAGAAATTTGAGTACAATTTGAGTAAACACTATTCAAATACTTTATAGAGAAGTGAATCAAATGAGAAAAATTGAATAATGAAACCAAAAACATATGAAAACTTATTTTTCAATCAAATCTTATTCTTGTTTTTAAATATGAGTCCAGAAATAGAAATCTATTATCAATAGAAAATAGAAATGAAAGGTAAGGAATGACAGGAATGGCATCAATTTTGGTGAGACTCGTTTCGAAAGGGAACGCACGGAAAGAATAACTAATCACTAAAATGAAATACATATTAAAAATACCCAAAAATTTGTGTTTAAGTGAATTTATTTTTGATAATTATATTCCAAACGAGTAATCGATATAAAAATCTTTTCACGAAAAAGCGTTTTCTTTGTATTTATTAATTAATAGAATAACACATACAGTCATTGAAATGCACAATATCTGAAATATGTTGATCATGTTCAATTTATTCTTTAATTTATAATTTCCCATAAATTACTAATTCATTTCAAAATTAACTTTAAAAATACGATTTTCACATTGATTGAGGGATGGCCAACTTCTTTTATTAGATTATCTATCATAGTTACTTTTTATTAAAAGTTCTTATAGTTATTACGTTATAGTTTTCTTATCGTTTATTTCAATTTATTTATTTATTTAATTTAATAAAAATTCAAAATTTAAACACAAAAATAATAAATAAATTATTTCAATATTAAATTAACTAATTAATTAAATAAATATTTGACTAAAATTCTATTAATTATTGACAATAATTCACATTTTGAATAATTTTAAAAATAACCCAAACTATAGAAAATATTCAAAAAATTTTATTTAATGTTTTCTTTTCGAATCACTTTTCATGAGTTTCGTGAATAAATTATTATTATTTTATTAGATTTATTATTAAAACAAAATTTTCTGCCCTCTCCTCCACTCTTCCTCTCTTCTATCCTCTTCTCTTAAATCATTACTTAATTTAGAAAAACTATTATTAGATTGAATTCCAAACGAAAGTACTTTTTATTCCAAAAATAATTATTAATTATTGGAGTACTGGCGTTGAATTGTAGCTGAACTGTAGCTATGAGTACTTTATGGCTTTTATTTCAGCAATTCTTTAATTATTGGTTTGAATTGTTTGAGCGGTTAGTTATCGAATCAATCATATGCTCCGATAGGAATATCGGGCTCATACTCTCTAAGTTGTCCGCGTCGTTGACTCTCTACTACAGAACACATAATAAATAAGAATATAATCACCAAAACTATAATAAAATAATTTATCATTTCTAAGGAGTTATAAGAAAATTATTAAACTTTTAGATAAACTGGAAGTCAGTCCTTTTTATGAACTATTATTTAGAGTAATGTTTAGTTAGTATTGAAGCAAATGATGGAACGAATAAAACACATCACTTCCCGGACATTATATAAACGACGGACTAATTTGCTTAAAATTATTCATAATTAATGAGTCTTTCCTTTCTTTGTCTCTCAATTATTAGTAAATAATATTTAAATTTTTATTAATTTGTGATTAAATACAAGACATGGAAAGACTGTGATTATTGTTTGAAGTTTGAGATATTAATTAAATGAATTTTAAATCATAAGAGAAGAAGAAGTCTATAAAAAATTGAATTTATTTGATATTTAAATGATATCTCAATTGATATCTAAATTACAAAAACTTTTAAAGTTTATTATTATTTACACAAAAAAGAGAATAAAATAAAATAATTACAAATAATTTGAATCTTCGGTCGAATTGATTCGATTGAAGAGAAAAACCATTAAAAAGTGTTTTAAATAAATTATTTGAAAAACTCTTCGTTTGATATAAATTTCAAATTAAATAAAATGAGAAGAAATGGATATAAATTAAAATAGATTTTAAAATAAGTGTTAAAAACAATTAATTATTAATCACTATAAAGAGGTGTCAGGAAAGGTGTGAGAAAAGGAAACACATATTTGTCTCTTAAAACAAACAATTAATTTAATACCGTTTCAGAAAAGGGAGAGTTTTTTCTTAATATCAATACTAATGGTATCGTTTCCTACAATAAGTCGGAGTCGTTTTGCGCCATTCAATGGCGAGGTATCGGCAGCACTGGTAGTATCGAGAGTTGAACTATAGTTAGAAGAGTTTTCTCTTGACTTTCGTTTGGATTTTTTCTTCTTTTTCTTTTTATTTCGATTATTATATCGAATTAGAGTCGGGTCTGAAAGATAAGGGCCGGCGGTAACCGTTGAACTGCACTCACTGGCACTCGAAGAGGTGGTCGCTGAAGACGAGGGCAACACTTCGTAAAGAACTGTAGACTTTGAGTCCATTGAGTGGTCGGTTAGAAGTGAGTCTTCGTTGGGATTCAATGAAATGTTAGAATTGTTTTCATTATTCGCATTAAAATTGTTTTTATTGTCAGAAATACTATTCGGAGTCAAATTGTTTAGTCTTCGGACACGAATCGTTAGTTTAAGACAGTTTTGCGGACCTTTTTCACTGTCGTTCATCAATGAAGTGTCACTTCTTCTCTCAACTGAATCACTTACGCCATGACTTAAATGTTCCGAATCTTCAGATTTAATCGATTCGGAGCCTATTATTCAAACAATTATTCAAATTAAATGTCATTTAATTTAAATATCACTAAAAAAGGTAATATTCGATAAAAATGTTTGATTACCTGTCGAAGCAATTCTTGTTGACCTCCGAAGAGAGCTTACATTTGTCGGCGAATGAAGTCTTTGAACGGTAGTAATGGCGTGTCTTTCCGTAGAAGACTTCAAACGACTACTTCTCGTCAACAGATGTGGTGATAATGAAGGTGTTAGTGGTCTGTTATCACCACTTCTTAATTGATTTGATTTTATTTGTGATCTCTTTTTTCGTTCAGATTTAGAGTTATATTCCGTTTGATTACAATTTGAAACTGTTTTGCGATTCTCTCTGTTTTGGCTTTGATTTGATTTTTGTCTGAATTTTGAGTAATTTTCGACCGTTTTATCCATTTTTTCGTCTAATATGTTGTTCTCATCGAACAGTTGTTCCACAATCGATGAGTTAAGAGTTAATTCGTGTATACTTTTAGTAGAGTTTCGCGAATGGTTTGACCGCAAGTTATGTGAATTTGAGTTAAAACTTCCACCACTTCTTTGATTAGCGATTAATTCGTCCTCTTTTTTGGTTTGCTTTTAAGATAACAAACAATTTAATCAATTAATCAATTCTTTGGTAAAAATATATCTAAATAAGTGGTAAATAAGAAAAAGAGTGAAACAATTGAATACTAATTGAATACCTGTTTCTTCTGTTGTCTTTTGAGCCGATTATCGGTTTCTCTCAAACTATACGAAAGTTTCTTATTATTCGTCGAATTATTAGTATTTGAGATACAGTTGTGATTACTGTCGACATTACTGTTGTTATTAATCAACTGTTGAGGGGTAGTGGCAGTGGTTCCAGTATTTTCAATGGCGGCGAAGGCACCCATTCCTCGTCTCTCACATGTTTCGCATTCGCAAAAACAGTTCTCATCGCCAAAGAAGTCTTCGCCATAAAAGCAAGTGATCTCTTCTCCGACATCTATTGGACGCAAAACTTTAACGCAAGCGGTTTGACGACCGGTACTCATAAATCGACAGTTGGGCCGACAGTCGTGGTTTATATAAGCCGCCGGACCTAACCATAGTTGAGCGCAATTTTTACGACATGAATACATCACTGAAAAGTCGTTAACCCCAGGCTTCAAGAGCTCCTGTTCTTCCTGTTGGCACAGAATAGAGGACAGAATAATATGTATTTAATACTATTTATTAAAATAAATAAATGGATTACTTTAGCGGTCAGTTCACCGATAGATCCGATAAGAAATTCAATTTTTTCGTTTTTGAGCCACTTTTGTGTCGCACAGAGTTTTGCTCCGGACTTGCCTTCCATTGAATACCTATAACAGGGTTTTATCTCATATCCGGCCTTTCGGTCAAACATTCGTAAAAAGTTTGTTAAATGAGTTCTAATTATTCTTTGCATTCGAAGAGATTTCGTGTAATACCTGTTGAAAGACAAACAAAATAAATACCATTTTATCAGAAAATATCACAAAAAATGTTAAATCAAATCAAAACTCTTATTCAGAGAACTGGAGGACTGATCAGAACAAATGGATTAAGTGATGGCAGACATACATAGAGTGAGCCCACTCTCCATCGAACAACTTGTCGATAGTTTGTTCATAGTTTTGATTCTTCGCTGTTTTGAATCCATTGATAACATTCTTGAGATAGTCTTTGGGCACTATTTTTGGGGCTCGAAATCTATTCCAATAAATAATTGATTCGTTAAATGACTGATCCGTTAGAAGACAATACAAACCGAGTATTCATTTTATGAGAAGTAAATCCGAGGTATTGGTCGACCACAAGACTCGTTGCAATATCATCGGCTTCGCACAACTCTAACGAAGACATCGCCAATTGGGCGGCGCCTCCACCAATAGTCCCACTGCTATTACTAGTGTTGGGACGGGATGTACCCACACTAACCCCTTGTGAGGGCTGACTCGCATTCTTCAGGCGAGACATCACCAAAGATATGACAGATAATGGGATTTCTCTGTTTATGTCTCTATTTGTGTGTATTTTCTGCAAACAATACAAAATATTTCAGACATTTCCCCAAACATTGACTGAACAGCGAATTCTGGCGGACATTACATCACTCATTAGGTATTACCTCTAATACCATCACTTACCTGATCTCAGATCTTTAGCTCATCCAATCATTAAAATTATTTCTTCGATTAAATACAATAAATACAATAAAGTGATAAATAATTACAAACTTTAATTTCACCACAATTTAATCACATCATCAGATCATCTCATTTATCTCATCTATTAATTTATTTTATGATCATTTCAGCCAAATTCAGTAATTGAGCAGAAGATCCAATAGGTTTTACATTTTCAATTATAATAAAACTTAATTGATACATGCATTAACATTAACATTAACATTAACATGCTAATTTCTTTACCATATAATGAAAGATAATTAAATGAGCAAATGCTATCATTTTTCAGGCCTTAAATTTCTATGTGAACTTCAGTGGTATTTCATCCTGGCTTTTATCTCCAAGTTAAAGTTGAATTAAGCAGAAAATTCAGTTATTTTTTATCACAAAAATAAAGAATTGATTTGATTTGTTTTACTCAATTAATATAATATTAGCATTAATTACAAAAAATCTTAATAAATCAATAAAAAGTATTTTAGAGAGACTTTCACACAGTTTTACACTTTGAAGACACTTTCAGTGAATTTTTAAAAAATAGAAATTCTGTCCGAATATTAATTAAAGTTTTGTATTGACTTTTATTTAATAATTTTAAAGAGATATTACTTTTAATTGAAATTTACTTTTTTGTGATAAAATTTAGTTTGAATTGAATTAATGTCTAATTGTGTTTGTGTTCGCTATCATGTTTGCAATCCTCGTGATGCTCGTGACCACTATCCTGGTTATCACTATGTGATGCTTCAGTTGTAACTGAACGTCTGAGACGCCCCAGTCCAAGTCCAAGTCCAAGTCCTCCTTTACCACGACCTCCGCCTCCTTTAGGACCTAAAAAATGGAAAAAAAAAATTTATTCACAATATTTATAGTTAACCATCTTTATGTCTTTATGTCTTCATGTCTTGATGTGCTAAATTGCTCATAATTAATAAAGATAATCATATTTTAAAATAGTTTCAAATTACTTACAAACAACATCTGAAGAAATGATTAGAACCATCAAGAAGACGGTTAAAATGGCCAAATTAGTTGACTTTTTCATTATCTTGAAATTGTTGGAAATATTTTGAATTATTCCCAAATTAACGATAATTTCATTTAAGGCGATACAACTTTCCTTATATAATGATTGTAAAACAGGTGAATCAATTAAAGTATAGTCTGTGTCATCTTATTATTTGTCGATTAGAATTTGTCATGAAAATTTTCGGATCTCAATCATGACAATAATTTATTGATCAATTATCAAATGTCTTTGTTTTTTCAGACAATAATTAATCGAAATGTTTATCTAATTATTTTGCAATTAATTTAAGCAATTTGTCAATTAATTCAAAACTTTTAAATAACTCAAATATTCCATTGAATAGAAATCTATGAGTTGATGAGGACTCGTCATGAGTCAGCTCATCCACGCATAAGACTTATAGACTCGTTTTCACAAATTGAGCTCAAATAAGATGATCAAACTTTCTATACAAGTTATGTTTCCTTAAATTATTTTAGATTATTATTGCATATAACTCATTGACATCTAGTTTTTTGTTAACTTCTTGCTTATTTCAAATAATTTATAAACTTGATCATCAACTCATCATGAATTGAGAACAAAATGTTTTGTCGAATAAATTCCAATAATTTTTAAATTTGATTTATTTATCATTTATTTTCATCATTTAAATGAAGGAAACAAATTGGGTTTGATTTGAGTCAAAAGATTGAGTTTATTAGCGAAACATATTGTTTATGATGAGGCTGTTGTCGCATCAGATCCAGAACTAGCAGTTGTAGCATCACTTTTCGGGGCAGGACCTGGTGGAGGTGGAGGTCCTTTTTTACCGCCACCAGGTGGACCTTTGGGTTTACCACCACCTTTACCAGGACCACCGCCACCGCCGCCTCCTTTTCCGCCTCTACCTCTTTGTGCTGTTAAACAGAATAATTGAAATTTAAACAAACATTTAGTTATATTATTAGACATATAGACAGACCTTCTGACTGATCGCTCAATAAAAGAAGCAAAGAAAGAGTTACCACAAATAAGATAAATATCTTTTGATTATTCATTGAACTCTTTTGAGGTTTTATTACTCGAAAAAAGTGAAACCAATTGAAAGATATTTCACTAAATTCATTGAATTTATATTATTTTAGAAAAAAAATTGAATTTAGTTTTTGTTTAAATCAAATCAAATGACATATCATTTGTTCAAATACTTAATCACGAAATCAATCGATTTATTGAATTTGCATTAAAATACTCGATTAGATTTCACTTGAAGTTTACCTTTCTCTTAAACCTAGGAAGGAAGGGAGGGAGGGATGGCATTTAAATTAATTTATTCAGAATTAAGTCACGGGTTGTTTCATATAATCGGAAAATTTGCGTCAAATAAATTGAATACTGATTTTGTAATACAAAATTCTGTACCTTATTTTCGATTTTTAAAAAATTCATATATGCTTGAGTACCTGAGTATATGCTTGAATTGTGACATTAACTTTATGTACAGTTTAACCACAAACAGATATCTAGATTTGAAGAAAATTTGAAAATATTTATTCACTTTAGAATAGAATACAAAATGACTTAAAATTTTAGCAAGATTAATTAAAAAATTACAAAATAAAAGGTAAAAGAGTATAAAGTGGTATTTAATTTTATATATCCAAAACCAAAATATTAAAGCAAGATTGAAAAATAGTTTAGAGAAAATTAATTTCAACTTTTTATATTAATAATTGAATTGAATTGTGTTTACATTTGTTGATTTCCGTCACATATTTTGTCATTTATTACATAAATTACTGAAGAGTTTGATAGGAAGAGAAAGTGATTATATAAATGACAAAAAGCAACGGAAAGGAAATAATAGACAACTGGTCGATACGGGAAGCGGTGGTCGAGTTCTTCCACTTCTGAACAATGTTGAAGTGTGAAGACGACTCATTCACTGTGTATTTGTTGTTTGACTCTGAGTTATCTTTTCCGTTGTCTACGAGTGGTTTCTGTGAAAATCAAATTAAATAAGAAATCTTTGTCTTCAAACACAATCATTGGGTTAGTCTTAGAAATTGTTTAATTGTAAGACTCACCAGAGCTACTGCGTCTGACTCCGGATCAATCTTTCGATTTTGTTTTTTCTCATTATTTGATTGTTTAGTAATTTTGTTGATAATAGCGACGACTCCGTACTCAACAAAAGTAAATAAAACAAAGAAAAGACAGGTTGAGAGCCAACAGTCCTTAGCTGTCGAGTAAGAGGCACCAGAAGATGATTTATTATTTATGTAAATCGTGTGTAAATATAACAAAACAAGAATTGCCGCTAAGAATTTGATCCTGCATGACTTTCCTGGTTTCAAACAAAACGAAGCAAATGATGCGAATGTAAGTAATGCGGTGGGTATGAGCCAGGAGCAAATGTATTTCGACGACACTCTTTTGAATTGGAACTCTGTTTTCAGACACGAATATTCGCCTATATTTGTAAATCATGGTTAGCTATTAAAGATGAAAGTTTAAACCAAAACCTAGTTAGTTTACCTGTGTTAGTTTTAGATGACTGTGTACAATAACTAGTATTGAATGACTTCAAAGTAAAGTCTGGTAAATGTATGTTCTTGGTCACTTGAACTGGATCTCCTTCTTTCCATTTGTATACAACGTGTTCTGTTGTGTAGCCATCTGTTCAATCATTGAAATAATTGTTACCATTTATTTGAATTGAAATACAATGTAGTGATGATTAAGCGGTAAATTAAGAACAAATAATGTTTAACAGACTTACAGCTCGCAAATGTTATTCCACAGGTCTGTGAATCAAAGGGATAGTGCTTGAGATCCATAGGACAGGAGAGGACTGCATCCAAACGTATAGAGAATAAGACGTCTCCCTTCGGGTAAATACGAATCAAGAGATTAGGTTTAATGTCTTTATGCGATTGCGTTGACATTGAATTTGATAGAAATGTATCCGGAGTCCAAATATTATCCGTTTCTATAGTTGATACATATTTAATGGCTCCCTTTCCATCGAGATTTTCAAACTTAAGACGAGGGTCATTCCATTGATGGCGGAACGTTATCTGTACTTTCCACTCTTGTTTTTTGGTGCAAATGTATTGGATTTGTCTAACGAATAAATTAGTATTTACAACAACGGGACCACTTTCCTGGTTTACGGGACTGATCCTACTGTCGTATTTGGTTTTGTCAAGAATTGAGTTCAAAATATTCTTCTCTAAGTCCTTTACATCCGATTGAGATTCGCTTTAAAAATAAAATAAAAATTATGCATTTCTTAAGTATTGCATATTGTGATCCTTTTCAACATTTTACACTTGCAATACATTTTTATTTGAAATATCAATTTTTAGAGATTAAATTTTAGCAAGCATTTTAATTGCAAGCATTAAATATTGTAAAGTTGGCCTGAGCTGGTCTTTGCAAAAGTTTTAAATGATTTTTAATGATTAAATGTTTTTATAATTTATTTAAACATTCTAATCTAAAATATCTTTCATATAAAAATTATATATAAGTTTCTTATATAATGTTTGTTATTATTGTTTGTAATAAAGTTATGGAAAATAACTGAATAACAGATAATAAATAAATTGCTTTCATTTTATTTCTCAGAAAAGAAAATATTTGGCAAACGTTTCAAAATAATTTATTTTTCGAATCAATTAATCATTTTGTTGTGAATCCTTGAAACCACAAATTAAAGGGATCACCAGAGAGGTCTTAGATTTTGATTTGAATCCTATTTAATATTTTGCACGGATTTTGCCACTTATTCTCAGTAATTATTAAAATTTATTATATAATAAAACTTGAGAGCATATAATCATTCAAAGCATATAATTATTTTAATACATTGTCTATGAATTGCCAATAAAGAGAGAAAATCACACTTTCCTTTCAGTAGTCTAAAGGACTGGTCATCGTTTTTTTGTCAAAATTTTTGATCAAATATTCTTTAATTGATTTCACAATCAAATCAAATAGAGATCAATTAGGTTTACATGTCTCCTAACGATTACGTTGATAATAATCAAGTAATGACTTAATACATGTATAAATATTTCTAAAATTTATAAAAATTATTTAATTCGCTCAATTAAAAATATTTTATCAAAGAGAATTTAATTTTCAAATTCGATTTCAATGAAAATCCTGGCCGAACAAAGAGGTCTGGTCTATTAGTATCGTAAATCAAATACAATTTATAATTGCAATGATAAAGAGTAAATAAAAAAAAGTACATACCACAAAATGATGCAGGATAAAAATACGAACGAAACAAATCCAATTATATTCATTTCAAAAAATAAGAACTTATAGTAAGACCTTATAATATAATATTTTCTTTGAGAGAGAGGTTTGTCAATAATCAGCAAAAAGTGAATCTCAACGAAAGCGATAATTACTCTCTTTTCAGTAGCTTTTGATAACTTGAATACAAGTCTGTCCTTATTATATAATATTAATATAATCTTCTCAATAATTTTAGTGTCCGCCCAACCATTCATATTATGATATGAGTACTACATGAGTCTCAGATGAAAAGGAGGAGCAATTTATATATACAGTATAATATGTGAGAATTGAATTCATTATTTTCAACTTCTGAAGAAGTGTTTTTAAGAGGTTTTGCCATTGGGGGTTGGGGGGGGGGTGAATTTGATTTTTCACCCAATAAAGTCGAAATTTTGGCATTTTTCACCCCTAATTCACTAAATCCAATACCTTGGCGAGGCCTGGTTTTTAAGAATAAAACATATATATATATACTACATGTATGACATGAACTGGGTCCAGTCCCCGCTTGAATGCTAATAATAATTTTTCTAATCAGATATAAAATAGAAGGGGATATCATTTGAAAAGTTGTTATTTGACGGTCTCTTCGTTTTTTTGTCAGTTTTTAAGATTGAAAACATCAAACGTGTCCTTCAAAGTTGTCCTTCAGTTTGTCTGAAAGGATATTCTCCTTTTTTTTTAAACAGAATACGATTTGGAAGATTTCAAAAACAATTACAAATCAAAAGATTATTTTTAACAAAATTGTCTTTTATTCTAAGATTTAAAAAGATAAAGGAATCAGAAAAATATATTATCTTTAATTCTATTAATATTTCTATTGATAGAATTCTGTGTAATCTTAATATATTAATAAAAGTGAAAACTATTAATTCGAGTTTAATTGGAATTGAGAAATGTTTGAATAATGATTTTTCAGAGACTAATGAGAGTTGTGCTGAAAGTCTCTGTAAAACTAATATTCAATTAATTGATTTCAATGAATATAAAGACAAAGAAACTGATAATAAGAACTTATTTAAGTGTTTTTGGCCAAAGTGTCAGTTTAAACATAAATGTGAAAATAATTTGAATGAACACATTCGTATTCAT
>JAQIXD010001476.1:0-14784 GCA_034699985.1 Minunthozetes semirufus
TTGGAATTCATACTTGAATTTCATGTACTTTCTATCCATAAGTCGAAACCTCAAGAGATTATCTTTGATATCAAATCAAAATCTTCTTAGAAATCCTTCAAACAAAGGTTAATGACATTCAAAGTAAGCAAAACTTGTCTCAAATGCAAAACACTTTCCCTGTTATTGAAGTCATAAGAATTGAGTTTTTATTTTATTGTTTTTCATTGAATTCGTTTTATTTTTTGTCTCAAAAATGCTCTTATTTTGTGAAATAAATTCAATAAATGTTTTAATTGTTTTGAATTTTGTGGTAATATTTTTGTCACAAATTTTGGCTGAAAAGACGACAACTCACGTCAAAAGTATCTATGAATATGACTTCGAGCCCACAAATCAGAAGAGGTCAGAATTTACGCCTCGGAATGACCAAGATGCTATTGATCTCTACAAAGAATATAAGGACTCCATATATGTGGACCGATATTATAACTCATCATTTGCTCTGAACATCCCTTTATTTACGGTAACACTTCCCGGGAGGGGAAGGGGTGTTCACTCAGACAAAACAGTGAACACATTCAATATGGGTTTGTATTATTTCTATCTCTCTGTCCCTAAGAAATAATTTTGAACTTTTTGACCATTTGACCATCCTCATTCTGCTCACTCTACTCACTCTGGCATATTATCATTATTGATTGATTTTATTGGCACCGGTAGGCTATTCAATAATGTTGGCGGGACTCATATTGTTGGGCATTGCTCTCTACGCTCCCATTATATTCCCGGAAAGCCGACGGAGTCTCGAAAGAGCCATTGATATCAAATCTGTGAACAACTTTATGACACAACAAATGGACGACTTCTCAGAGCACGTGTTCGGCCGTAAACTTAAATTAGAAGAAAGGGATTCAATAGTCGCGACACTAGAGAAACAGTTGGCTCTCCTCTCCTCAAATATAATACATTCAATGCACGAATCAATTGAAGATTTGCCACATTTTCCGGGCAAACGGTTCCAGGAATGTGTCAAATGGTGTATTTGTGAGACTCACAAAAGGCCTGAAAAATATGGATATTTGGGAAAACTGTTTCGATCGGTATTTCCTCACAAATCTACAGCTGATTCAAAAAAGTCTAAAGTCTTAAATGGGTATCGATTGCCAGCAAAACATGGAAGGGATGACACAGTGAGCTGTGATGACAAATATGATGACTGTGCCATCAGTATTGTGGAAGTCGTGCAGGAATTCAATTTTTTGGCAAACAGTCTATTTGATCCCAAGAAGACTAAGTCGAGTGACAAGAATTTTATATTCAAACTTCTTGAGTATTATTTCGAAGTCTGAGTTAATCCTATTTTATGGCATTACCTCTGATTTGATACTAATTTTCTGTTTCAGAGATTTTTGATTTGATTTTGAGTTTTATTTTATTTTTTGTTTAATCTTTTAATTAGTTTTCAATTAGTGTTTGAAAATTCAATTACTATTTCAAAGTGTTTTGCAAACTATTCTGAGTTTACTCTGATTTGTGAATAAAATCTAATTAATACTGTATTTGAATACTCTTTGAAAATTGGTTTTGAACATAAAATTAGAGGAATATCTTGTTTAGTCAATTATGTGCTGCTCTTTCTATTGAGTACTTTGTTTTCAGATAATATCTTTTGAATTCTTGGAATCACTTTTCAGACCAATCAATGAAAAGTCTTTTTTTCTATTCTTTGAAAGTAATATCAATAGAGTTGTTGTTTGAAAACATTGTCTAATGAGGTCTTGTCATCGGATAAGGCATCTGTTCCTTCACTTCTGAGAACAATAATCAATGCAAACAACGATTTGAATGATCAGAACAAAAATGTTTGAAATCTTGCGACAAATCTCTTCGAAAAAGCGAAAGGCATTTGTCGCTCAGGTATTCAAAAGACGTCCTATTTTTTTGTGTCAATTTTGCATTTCTTTTATATAATATAAGAACTAAAGGAATACTCGAAACGAATTTGTTTTAGTCATGCGATGAAAATTCAAAAAATGCAACCATCAAGTGATAAGAGTTAAGGGCACAGTCAGTCAAAGGCCTGACTCTCATAATATACCAGAGCGCTGACAGTCTGAGAGGGAATACATGTTTAGATTCCTTAAAAATCGAGACATTGGGAGCGACAGGAGAGGCAAACACTGAGCCAAGAATTTAAGCGTTGAATTTGGGTTTTTATGGCTTAACTCTTAAATAACATTTGGCTTATATTATGACTTCTTGCAGATGTAGACAATGTTTGAGAGCATGCCTGTGCCATAACCGTTACACAACCATATCCTCACCTCATCTGATCTTATTTAACACTATTATGTATTCCAATACATAAACGGGTCTTACATTAAACGCCTTTAGATTTAACTTTTAATGAACTTCTGTTCAATAAATTCAGTGAAATATGGCTTTTGTTTACAGTTATGTGTCTGAAGAAGATCTTCAGTGAAGAGTGGAGTGCACTGGAGTTGAATGCATGCATTTTATTACTCGATTATAACCTCGATTATTACAAAATGGAAATTTATTTTTAATTCAGAGCTCAGTGTGTATTAAAGGCCTGAGTTATTAATACGTTATGATATTATGATGACATCGAAAAACAATTTTTAATGACTTGTAATTTGGTTTTTGTTTTTCCACTTTTCCGTTGAATTCATTTTCAATGCAAATGATGTGAATTATAATACTCTTTGAAGAGACGAAAATTGGATACTCTTTTCAATTAAACTTTTTGTTTCGTCTTTCTGTTGTTATGTTTGGAAAGCCTCTGGTTTTTCGCCCATTTCTCTGATGTGTGACATCAGAACTGAAGCCTAAGCTAAGGTAAGTTCCGATTGTTTTTGATTGAAATGTTTTCTCAATTATTAGTCAAAAGTATTCGTAATATTGAATACAAATAACTATTGACTGAATTGTATACA
Organism: Minunthozetes semirufus; assembly: GCA_034699985.1. NCBI lineage: Eukaryota > Metazoa > Arthropoda > Arachnida > Sarcoptiformes > Punctoribatidae > Minunthozetes > Minunthozetes semirufus. The sequence continues at coordinate 2,940 of JAQIXD010001476.1, forward strand.
AAAGTTTCTGCACTCGTTTTCTCTAAAATAAGACTTTCTATGAATACCCTCCCATTTGAGTGGCAATGTTTTAGGGCTCATAACGAGCTATATTTGTATTCGCTTCACATCAATGATTGGCTCAGGAATTGCAGAGACGGGAAAAACAGAGCTCTGAACTCAATTTGTGAAGAGATGTCGATTCAGTGCTTTTTCACTAAACATTATTAACTAAAACTGATTTTTTTCGCTCTTTTAGTCATATTTTTTGCCGCTTTTATCGAGTTTGTGCGCAAAATACAGAATATTCTTCACGAATTGAATTGTTTCAGTTTGAGTGAGACATTTATTTGATCATGCTCGTTTATTGACATTAATCACTGAGATATTCTTCCGGTATAACAGTCCAGAACTGATTGATCTGACATTTTTGACAAATCAATTAATATTCCTTTTGAAAATCATTTTACAAACAAAATGTACTAGTTGAATTATTGGCATAAAGATGATCTTGCTGCGTTTCTTTTTTTCGTTGATTGCTTTTTGAAATGAGTAATGAATTGTTGTTTCCTTTGAAATGGTTTATAGATTTCAATTGTGAGTAAACGTAAGGAAAATGTGTTTCATTTCAAAGAAGACAATGTTTTAGACAAAAGACTAAGTCTTAAGACTAGAAGAGGCGTACGTTTTGTATGTCTTAATGTATTTAATGGCTATAAATAGTTTTGCTTCAAATCTATTGAAGATTAATGGAAAGGCAGTCATAACAGAGGCATAACTAACTTGTATTTTATGTCAAAATATTGTTCGCTTGCCTTCAATTGTCTTAACAACTGATTTACTTTTTATTAATCAGATTTTAGTCTAACATTCTATCCATTATCGACTTATAAGGCATTCCCCGTAGTCTTCCGTCAGGATCTCCATTGGCTTTGATTTTGTCAGTCTTTTGACACTAAACTCTAGTCTTAATGTTTCGCTTGAAATCAATGGATAATAGGATGTGTTGTCACTTAGTATTTGAAGAATAATGAAAAAAGTGATGTCCTCTCAAGACATTTGCCATCAAATGTCATCCATTATGAGAGAGCTCGACTCGAATCGACTTCTATTAGACCGAAGATTCGATTAATTTAACCGAAAGAAAACTTTTTAGGTCTCAACCAATGTCTCAAACATTTCAAATAATTGTTAAACATTTTATTATTTACTCAAAAAGTGACAAAACATTATCTTTCATGTATTTCAACAAATTTTATACTTCACACAAAATTAGAATTTAAAACCAAGCAATGAATATTGCACTTTTCAAAATTTATCATGATACTTTTGACCTAAATCAAGTTTTAGGATTAATTTAAAAGTGACTTCGTTTATGTTTAGTAATTATTTAATACGAAGAAAATATTTAAATAAAATTTTTAAAGTCATGTCTTTATTAACTTTATTCTTTATCTTGCTAAAGTACATTGCTAAAATTTTCTAGCTTTATTGCACTCCACTCAAGAGTATTCCACCATCAATGACCAAATTAGTCCCGGTCACAAAGGAAGCATCGCTCGAAGCTAGAAACACCACTCCTTTAGCGATATCCAATGGTTGACCATTTCGACGAAGTGGTGTTTCCTTTGCGAACTCTTCCTTCATCTTTTCGGTCAAATTTTGGTTAATTGGGGTTATAATAAGTCCGGGACTATAAATTCAAATATTAGTTAAACAGCTTATAATTAAACAAAAATAACTTACTTAACACTATTAACTCTTATTCCTAATGGACCTAATTCTAATGCAAGACATTTGGTCATCATATCCATCGCCGCTTTCGACATACAATACGAGGTGAAATTAGTATACTATAATAGCACAACCAATAATTGGTTCATTTAATTAAATAATATTTTCAGTAAAAAAGATTCCGTTGACTTTTTTGCAAGAGTATTACCGGGTGAAGTCCTGCCACACTCGAGATATGAATTATTGTTCCGTTTGTTTTTTGGAGGAAAGGAACCGCTAAGTGATTGAGTTGTGCGGCGGCTCTCAAATTAATACTTAAGATGGTGTCATGAATTTGCATAAAATTCTTGTCCTGTATTGTGGTGGACAAACCTACTCCGGCGTTATTAACCAAAACATCTAACTTTCCGTATGTTTTGATCGTTTCATTGATTATATTCTCTAAGTCTGCAGATTTTGTCAGATCCCCGACAATTTCCAGTGGCTAAATTTTAATTGTTCTTTTATCATGATAAGTTAGAGTCAATAATTATTCAAACCTTTAGTTTCAGAGGCGAAAACTCTTGCACTTCCTCCGCAGCTTTTTTTACTTTTTCAGCTGTTCTACCGGTGACCACAACCTTTGCCCCCAACAGCGAAAACAGTTTTGTGATACCCTCTCCAATACCAGAGTCAGAACCGGTGACCAAAATTACTTTTCCGGTGAAATTACGGGAATCTTTGACTTTATTGTAGTCTTCTTTACTCAAATCATATAAAACATTTGCGTTCACTAATGAAACGCTAATTAAAGCAAAAACCACTATTTGTCTCATTTTTTATGTTTTGTTATATTTAATCGAATTATAATTCAATTAAAGATTTACTTCTCTTAAATACCTTTAAATTCAAAAGTACAAATGTACCTTGTAATACAATGTATAATAATAACCAGGTGTTATTATTCTCATTTAAATGCAATCGTTTCTACTCAAAACTTCATTTCTACCAAGGTGATTTCAATGATTTCATTTATTAAATATAAGTTATCGAAAGACAAATGATTTTTCTTTTATTTAATAAAATTTTTATCAAATATTTAATAATGTGTTTCTTTTCCCATTAATTAATAGTTTTATTTAATCAAATAATCTTTGATGTATTTTAACACATTTTCTACTTCGCACAAATTGAAATAGAAAATCAGGCAAAGAATAATATACCAGTTTTAAAATATATCATAATACTTTTGACCTATATCAAGTTTTAGAATTAATTTAAAAGTAACTTGATCATCTTTAGAAAATATTTAATTTAAATTTTAAATGTATGGCTTTATTAACTTTATTATTCAAAAGTTAGATTGCTAACATTTTCTCTTATTGAGGTATTCCACTTTGGATTATTCCACCATCAATGACCAAATTAGTCCCGGTCATAAAGGAAGCCTCGCTTGAAGCGAGAAACACCACTCCTTTAGCAATATCCAGCGGTTGGCCATTTCGACGAAGTGGTGTTGCCTTTGCGAACATTTCCTTCATCTTTTCGGTCAAATCTTGAACGATTGGGGTTATAATAAGTCCGGGACTATTAATTCAAATATTAGTTAAACAACTTATTATTAAACAAAAATAACTTACTTAACACTATTAACTCTTATACCTAATGGACCCAATTCTAACGCAAGAGATTTGGTCATCATATCCATCGCTGCTTTCGACATACAATACGAGGACAAATTAGCAAACTATTCATTGATTAAAATAATAATTAATTAGTTTAAGTGAACAAGGATTTACGTTTATTTTTTGCAAGAGTATTACCGGGTGAAGTCCTGCTACACTCGAGATGTGAATTATTGTTCCGTTGGTTTTTTGAAGGAAAGGAACCGCTAAATGATTGAGTTGTGCGGCAGCTCTCAAATTAACATTAAAGACGGTGTCATGGATTTGCATAAAATTCTTGTCCTGTATTGAGGCATACAATCCGATTCCCGCGTTATTAACCAATACATCTAACTTTCCGTATGTTTTGATCGTTTCATTGATTATATTCTCTAAGTCTGCAGGTTTTGTCAAATCCCCGACAATTTCCAGGGGCTAAATTTAATTGTAATTTTTATCATGATAAATTAGTATTAATTATTCAAACCTTAAGTTTTAGTGGCGAAAACTCTTGCACTTCCTCCGCAGCTTTTTTTACTTTTTCAGCTGTTCTACCGGTGACCACAACTTTTGCCCCCAACAGCGAAAACAGTTTTGTGATACCCTCACCAATACCAGAGTCAGAACCGGTGACCAAAACTACTTTTCCGGTGAAATTATGGGAATCTTTAACTTTATTGTAGTCTTCTTTACTCAAATCATATAAAACATTTGCGTTCACTAATGAAGCACTAATTAAAGCAAAAACCACTATTTGTCTCATTTTTTATGTTTTGTTATATTTAATCGAATTATAATTCAATTAAAGATTTACTTCTCTTAAATACCTTTAAATTCAAAAGTACAAATGTACCTTGTATTATCTATAATTCCAGATATCGTGTATAATAATTAACAGGTGATATTATTCTCATCTAAATACACTTGTCTAAACTCAAAACTTGATTTTTACCAAGGTGAATTCAATAATTTCACTTATTGAATATATAAGTTATCAAAAGACAAATGATTTTACTTTTATTTAATAAATTTTTATCAAATATTTAATAATGTGTTTCCTTTCCCAATAATTATCGTTAATTAAGAGTTTATTTAATTAAATAATTAGCAAACGTTAAGTTTTTTAATAAAAACTTTCAATATTTTTGAGTCTTTATTATTTTTGTCAATTAGCCTGGATTGGATTGGATTGGATTAAAATTTAAAATTAAGTTTAGATAATTATTGATAGAATGATAGATAAAATGTTGACCTTGTTTAACCTTTGAGAAATTACCATTATTTAATTGAAAGTAAATTATATGGGATTAATAACGAGGACATTAAAAATAATTTATTTAACATTCATTACATCGAATCCAAGATTAATGGCCCGAAAAATAATTAATCTCTTATTATATGTTTTATTATTGAAAATTATTTGTCAAAAAGTGAATGAATTTATTAGTCATTGAAAATACGTTTATATTTATTCTTATTGTTAAACAAAATTCAATGAATGGTAACAACAAAAGAGGATTTCAATGTATTTATTATAATATTTGTAATATTTTTGTCTATTTTTTATGGAAAACAAAATTTTAATGTTTTGAAGGAACAGAGAATTTCATTCATTTTGATTCTAATATCCATTTATAGAAGTGATGTATCATTTATTTTGTGCCCTTTTTATACAATTTCTTCGGCATTGGATCTGTTTTGTTATTCACAAACAGAAAAATAGGGAATAATTTATTTCAAATGTTTCAAAATCGATCCATCACTACATCCATGCGATTGTGAGCTCCGGCAGTACAGCACAGAATAACACAGAATAGCAGAGAATCAAAGAATTGAGATATGAATGAACTGAAGAATTGTGTGAAACACATGAAAAACAGGAAAATCATTCATTGCTTTTGACTTTCATTTGTTTTTCTCGCTATGAGTTTGAGCTTAAAATTTAAGGAATTCCTTTGTTTTCTCCTTTTATTAAACCGTAAAATCCTAAACTATAAATAACAGCCTTGTTCAAATTTAGACATTTCACCCATTTTCCAGTTATTACTCGCACTATTCGCTGATAAACACATGGATTTCATTGAAATATCAAATTCAACACTTCATTAATTTCGGTGTTTATGAAGTGAATGAATTGCTTATAGTTGTAAGCCTTAAACCCATTCCTCAGAGGTTTAGTTTAGTATGAAAATAATAGTACCTTGATTATATCAAGTTTATATTTATTTGATGAACTAAATTTAGTTCTACTGTCTTAGATTCAAGTGATTTGTTGCGGAAGTATTCCTTAGGAACTAATTATTGCATTTCTTCAGCGTTTGTTTAATTGAAAATTAAATCAACAGAAAAGTTGAGTGCTGTTCAAGAATTGTTACCAAACTTCTCAAGAATAGGCCGTTCCTTACAATAGGACACACTGTCAGTGTTGTCGACACAAATGTTGTTGAACTCAATGCCATAAGACATAAGACAAATGAATGGCAATTGAATGTTGATTTTGAGCAGATATTCACTGAACGGATACATAAGAATCCGAGTGATTGTCTGTTGAGTATAATAACAGCAAATATGTTGTCCTTTGTTTGAAACCCTTGTCTTATGTCTCGACCTCTTGTCTGATAAGATCTCATTCAGTAAATTAGTCGTCGCATACATTGTTGGCCCCAAATAAAAGACATCTTCAATACCAGCCCTCTTATGTCTCTTTAATAATAACGTAAGGAATAAGAAGTAGAGCCACTGTTTCTAACTGTTATTCTGTGCCTATTTGTATATTGTGCTGAGCGCTGGCGATGTCTTATACACGTCTTCAGGCGTACCACACATTCAATTGCATTCGACGTTGCATTTGATGTATTCTCTATCTCTCCTCTGAGACTAAGAGCAGTTTCTTTTCTCTTATGGCAATACTTTTAGTCGGTTCCTCTAATTTGAACAATCAGTGAATGGGTCCACAAATCAGGAAATTGAGCGCTGAATGACATGAATCACTAAAACTCTTCTCCGTCTGAAGAATATTATTAAACTGAAGCTGAGTTATAGCTCAGACCAGCGGAGTTGGTATCAAATAAATACCACAATATTTCATAATAATATCATTTAATTTCCGGACAATAAACTCGAATAACACAATATTTTTGTTCATAAATAGGGAATGACTTTAATATTTGAGATATAAGTCAGTCATTGGACTCCGTTTTGATTGAATTTCCATTAATTTTAACGTTTGAATCAATTATCACATTATTTGGGATAATATTTGTCTGAATTCCCATAACCTCAAGACATGCATACCTTTCCCATTAGGTCTCTGTCTGTGTGAAGAGTCTTATCATTTGTTCGGTTATTTAAATTGATATCATATGAGAGACCGAATAAATTGAATATTATTTTCCGAACATTACTTGATGTGAGTGAAGAACCATCTGAAGTGAATTCATTGGTCGCAACAAATAATATGAAAATGTATTCTTAGGGAACAGAACAGAGCTCTTGAACGGTATGCTTATCTAATTTGCCTCCGGATAAGACATAAGGCATTTGATAAAAACATTGAATTACTCTCAGGTCTCTCTCTCTCTCTCTCTCTCTCTCTCTCTCTCTCTCTCTCTCTCTCTCTCTCTCTCTCTCTTCGTTTCCTTAAACTTCATATTTTCGATGAAATATTAATGGAATGAAAATAATTTACATTTTTAAGAGGCGTTCGTAAACTCAGTTTAAAGTTTTGAGAGTTGGGACTTAAGATAGTGTTTGGTGGATGGGAAAGGGTCTTAAGTGAAGAGTTACAGTGAGAGTGAACCGATTGTCTTAAAAATATGAGCCCTCGATGTTTGGAATTTGAAAGTTTTCATAACATATCTGTTATATTACGCCAAAAGTCAGTTAATATTTATTCTGGTCTACGGTTTTGAGAGTGTTGTCAAAAGTATCATCGAATCACTTATTATAAGCGATAAGTATTATAATTTACATCAGAGTTGAGTCTATTTTTGGTTTTTAATAAACTTTTGGCTCAAAACTGTTCAAACGTTAGGCTTTAAATTTTTGCTACTTTTTTAATGGAAATAGATTTTCATCTCTGACCTCAAAATTTGAGGCTAACTGTAAACAGATATGACATGCGATCAATAATACTGAAGAAAAAAGAAAAAGTTTTCCATTTTATGGTGTTTTGAAAAATTGAATACAAAATGAAACTCCGAATCGGATACTAAAATCAAATACTTTTTGATATATGTATTTCCAAGTCATCAGAAAAGCAAATATTCTTAAAATGGAATCAAATAAATACAAAATCATAAGACCTTTGATTCTAAAATATAGTCAGAGTTTCCTTAAATGCAAAGAAATTGATTGAAAAGTCTTCATATTTTTCATTAAGAGATCCATCGGAGCATTCATTATATGTTTTACTCGATTCACAGGAATCGCATTTTATTATATATTCAGAAATTATTTGATGTATTTTCTGCTGAAAAATATTTCAATAAAAAGTATTTTCTGAGAGAAAGTGGAAGAAAGAAATCAATAACAATATTATATAATATTATATAAAAATGGAAATAATATTACAACTCATAAAAAGAGGCCAAAAGTCTAGACTCGCAGCAAATTATGGATATTTACAGTTAGGACTGAATCTACAGATGAATAAAACATTACAATATTTTCGAGTCATTTATTCAATGATATGTCAACTTTGAAAAAATGATAATTCATTGATAACTCAGTGGCTATCGGATAACACGTTGGAACTGGTGTTGAAAATTAAACTGATTGTTGAGAAAAGTTTGTCTGAAAATCTCACACAACAGTTATTTTTCATGAATTAAAAGCCATTCATATATTAATGCAATAAATACTCATTTGAGAAAAATATGACTTTGGGTTTAATGTGATGTTTGGTCTGAACCATAGCTCTTGGATAAAAGATTTTTACATTTTCTGAGATTATAAGTCACGAGTTATGAGCTGTAAATTGCTCTAACGATTCAAATTTTTTTGTTATTATTATTCATCAGATATTAGAAATAATTAAACTTTTTGAAAGTTAATGCATTTATTGCGTTCTTCAATACAATGGTTGCCATTCATTGAAAATATGCTTTTTTAAAGACTGAAGTTTACTAAAAACGTCCTCAGAATAGCACAGAATAGAAATACTCAGGTGATCACTATTAAAAAGCAGAGCACAGGGTATTATTCATATATTATTACTGGTTTTATAAAAATAATGCACAGAATTATGAATATGTTTTAAAAAGAAATGTTAAACTGGTCTGACATGAAACAGATGTTTTAGACTTAATTCGATTCTTTTAGTAATTTTTAATTTAAACGTTATATGAAAATGAATTCTCTTCTCTCAATATATTTCAATCTATTCTTGCTTTTTGTTCTCAAGTAGTCTCTGATGTGTTAGTCGTGTGAATGAAATCTCTGCCCAAATGTGTAAAAGTATAGTCGGTATGGAAATAGTGTTCACAAAAGTAATGAACTGTAAGCTCAATGTTGTGCTCAAATATCTCTCGTCTTAGCATTAACTCCACTCCAGAAGAATGTTTTTATCAAAATTCACGAGAAAAAGGTTTAGATTTAGTTTCAAAGTTTGGGAGAAAAACTAATCCTGCAATTTCTTCACTAGATTTGGTTTGAAAAATTTTGCTCTATTTTTCCAAAATGGAAATTCTCAACATTTTTCATGTGTGAGCTTCTGTTCACTATTAAGGCTATACTTATGTATTATATTAGTATAACTCTTAATATTTGTTTGACTTTTATTTCTTTGAAATTATTCTTAATGTCTGTAATTTCTGTCCAAATGTATAATTTTATCGTTTATTGAACTGAAATGGCGTTCATTTAATTTAATCCTTAAATCGGATCAAATGAAAGCCATTACACACTATTAATCAATGATATTCAGAAGTATTCGGTAATAATCCACTAATTGTTAATCGATATTATAATAAATGTTTTATTCAATCTCTGTCTTTACAACTAATTAAGAATTGGAATTTAGATATCGATAACTAATGCTTATTGCAATCAGTCTGTCCTCTATTCAATTTCAAACGGGAATTACCATAGAGTTTAGTACTGTAAAAGCTGTGCAGGATAAGACTCTTTTGGGGTCAATGAGGTAATCGTCAATCTTATAGTTCGCAACTAATCGGCTCCAGCTTTCAATCAGATCCACAAATGTTTCTAACATTTGATTAATATTTCTTTTGATTCATTTGATCAGAAGATTTGGATGTCTTATAATAAATAGATATCAGTTTGGAATCGCATTAATAATAAATTATTTCAAACAATTTGCATACCATTGATATGTGTATAGAATTTCATATAAAAACTGGGATATTCTTCTTGTGATACATGACTGGGTGTAATAAATCTTGAAAATAGCAATTTATGGTAATTTTTCTACTTTTTCTCCGCTATTCTTTCGCATGACATCAAATCAAACAAATATTCAAACTGTTGTCTCTTTTATTCAAAAAATACAGTTTCAAAACAAATTCAACAAAAGTATAGAACTAACAAAATGTATGAAAAATTAGTTTCTGTTGAATTTGTTTTCCTTAATCAAGAAAAATGGCCAGGATAATTAGTGTTTCTATTGAATTTGTTATAAAAGTCAATAAAAACTTCAAATTTCACAATAAAAATGTTGTTTAGTTTAGTTTCTATTATTAATTATAATTTAGTTGAAAATATTGACTCATCCATTGAATTGTGTATATATTTTGCTTCTGGGAATTACCATTAATTTCTTTTGGCTCACTATTGAGACAAACAATTGGGAGGGAATGACGACAACACTGTTGGCAAATAACATATATCGTCAACACATTGAACAGAAGCCCAACACTTATTAATTTATCATATTTTCAATACAAATATAATACAAATATTTAATGCATTGAATCAGTGATAAGAATACTGTATTCGAGAAATGGATTCAAACTTTGTCTACAAATTGAGTCATTCACGGAAAGGGTCCACAAATCTACTGACATTTCATTTGAATATAATGTTCCTGGAAATGAGAGAATATTGATTAAACCAAAGCTGGCTGTCCTCGAGTTAGCTATTGGATTGTGTTGATTAAATGACAGGGAATAGGCCCGGAATAACTTGAGCCAATTGCAAATGTGGCATAATCATAATCATTTCATATTCAATATTGATTTTTGTTTCTACGAAATATTCATAAATTCTTGATTTTATTTCATTGGCTTATCTTTTGTAGTAGAATAACATCACATGATTGTTTAAATGTGATCACAATATGAAGGATAAATTAGATTAAACAAACATATAATTCAATTTCTTTTTTTTAAAGTGCATTCGAAAAGAAAAAAAATTAAATTATCTTTGAAGAAATGAATTGAGTTCTTATATGGTAATTCTGGTAAAACTGATGCAATTCTTAGTTAATTATAATTAATTACTTCTTTAAAAACAATTGAAAATTTTGTTTTTATTTTAAGCCAATTATTGAGAAATTCTCTCACTTTTTATCTTTAATTTTGATCTAAAGCTTAAATAAATGAAACACTTTATGAAACACCTTATGAATCATAATATGATTTATTATATGTTAGGAATTATATGTTTTGTTATTTTTACTTGTCTTATGTCATACATATTCTTTACCTCAAGTACCTAGTTCGTATTTGTCGAACCAGTTATTTAAACATTTTTGAATTTAAGATAAGCCAATTATATAACACTCTAAATGCAGATAAATGGAGATAAATGTAGATAAATGTAGATAGGGCAATTTTATTTGGTTAATCAGATCGATTTATATTCATACCATACAAATGTATGCAATTTTGATTCAGAGAGTGTTTTGACAATTAGATGAACTATCAATTTCTCATTAATATGAGTGCACTCGAGTCTCACTGTTTTTCACAATAGTTATTATATAATGTGAGACAACATTCACAACATTCACAATAATTAAATCCTTTTTCATCGCAAAGACATTATAAGGTCTTTAACTCAGTATAAGTCACTCCAACTCTTTTTATGTAATAATAAACTCCGATTAGTTATCATTTGATTCATGAAATTATATACTCATTCAAACTCAAGATTTATTATTTTCCATTCAAAATAACTAAGAAAAAGATTTTTACTTATTTTTTACTCGACTATAAAATCATTTCTTTAAAAGGATAACCATTTATTATTTAATTAAATTTTGATTTCTTCCTTTGAATGCAATCTTACAGTAAATTCCTGATAATTTTATGCAATACTTCTCAACGAAATTATGATTATTCTCAAAATAAATTGAATAAAACTATAAATCTATTACAAAATCATTTCACAGAAAATGCATTTGTTTCCATTACAATCATATCTCCTGAAAATAAATTTAAAAATTAATCGATTAAATGTAAGGAATAAATGATCCTTACCTTAAGGAGAGGGAGGGAGGGAGGGACTGAGAGAGAGAGAGAGAGAGA
>JAQIXD010001477.1:0-14779 GCA_034699985.1 Minunthozetes semirufus
AAAATCGATGCGATCTCTGCATAAAATATGCAGTTATACGCCCAGAGCTGGCCATACACTCAGTCCTCAAGTTTACATTGAAATCACATTTCTCTCTGAAGATAACATTGGATTCAATAATGGTTTTGGTTTTAAATAAAAGTATTGAAAGCGAGGAATAACTGAGGAATACCTGAATTCTAATCGAAATATTGTTCGTAAACTAAGTCTTACATAAATCCCACCTCTTATTAGTGTTGTGTCCAAACACTCGTGTTTCGAGTTTACAGTTGTATATAACTAATACTAAATAGAATGTATTGGCACTGCCTGTGCTCTTGTCTGTGCAAAACGCTCAAAGAGATGGGGGCTGTTGTAGAGTTGTTGCAACTCTTTTGTAGAACTAGTTTAGAGGATGTGGCGACTAATCTGATGACTAACCCGGTATCTAATGCACAGTAGTGCTGAGTTGGCGGAGCGCACAAATGCATACGTCCTTACGAGTGAATTATTGGATACGAGAAGCTGACAACTGTCCTCTCGCTGTACTCTCTCTAGTCTTCTGATCCACTGCTCTGTCATAAAAATGTCTGTCTGTCTGTTCGGAAGCGGAATTGACATTTTGACACTTGTATGACAACGTGAAGCACTGTTATTGTGGTTCACTTACATTAATAAGACATAACTATACTCTACACGTGCTTACAGTGTCTGAGCCGAAGAGCACAGAAACAAGTCGTACCACAACTAACATTCACTCCAACACTTTCTTTCACTCAGTCACTAATCTCGGAGTTAGTCTAATGTGCACATCGTTTGTCTCTTCATTTAATATATGAGTGTTTCCTCGTTTGACAACTTATTAATCGAATCATTCATAAACTCTTTCATTAAATTATTTAATTTAAGACAACTTTTTGACAAAAACTCAGATTTCACTGTTTTTTGTCGTTAATATTGAAAACTCAATCATGTCTTACACGGGATTTGCGGGGTATCCCTGTCATCCGACACAACTGTCAACTCAGGTAAGATCATTGATATATTGTTTCCCTATATTTCACTAAACCAATCAAAAGCTTATTAATGCAAATGAAATGAACATTACTTTCACTATAATATTATGTTAAATGCGATCCAAAGTAATGATGAACCAAAAGACTAGTTTTTCAATAAATAGAGTATAATATCAAATAAATAAAATTAAAGCTTTTGTTATTGAAAACTAGTGGCGGACCATCTTCTGGTCTTTCCATTAATCATATGATACTCTTCGCGTTTAGAGAACGAAATAGACAGTTGAGGTCAAAGGGAGCGGACAAAAGACTCAATTGCTTATGAATGCAAAGGCAGATGATTTGCATTTCAGAAGAGATTTTGATTTGAATTTAATTCTAAACAATTGTATCGATTGAATGAAAATTTAAGTCTTATTTGAATTGGTTTTTGAACCGATTCTCTAATTATTTGGGAAAAGCTTTTCAATAAAATCCAATAATAATTGAATTTAGAGCACAGATGTTGTGTTCACCACTCGATACCACTATTAGCTTTTGCAATGATTGGCACTCTTTTGCAAACAATATCTGTCAGCTAATTGTCATTCACCACAACTTTGTTTGTTTTCTGGCCATAGCTTTCATTAATGACATCAAATTCGAATAACTCTACCACTGATTCTCCCTGTTGTTCATCTGGTGGGGGCACTGATGGTCGAACCAATAACTCTAATGTGACTAATAATACAAATATGAACTTAAGTGCAAATGAAGAAAATCAAATCCAAAGTGCTGTGCATTCAACCCAATCATTATCGTCTTCATCATCTGTCTGTGCCCTCACAACTCCTTATGAATCAAGAATAATCTCAGGCTATCCACGATTAGGAAGTCTTTATGGTCCGTCTTATTCCGAGCAAAACACATTTTATCCCTCGGGAGCCAATCCTTTCTATTCTTCATTTGTAAGACAATTAAATATTGCAATTCATTTCATTTGGTTTTATAAAGAGAATATAATTTTAAAATAATAGGGAAATCCATATGATTTAAAAGATCCAAATGGCAATGGATGGACTCCTTTGCCTCAAACCACTTGCTATCCCTATGACCCGACGATATATAGTCCTTATGGTGAGCGATACAATGCAATGGATAGCGCGACCCGACGTAAAAATGCAACGCGAGAGACGACCAATACTTTGAAAGCCTGGCTCTACGAACACCGAAAAAACCCGTATCCGACAAAAGGGGAGAAAATAATGCTCGCAATCATCACTAAAATGACTTTAACTCAAGTAATTTCCAAAACTGCAAAAATTAAGCATTAGTTTTAACCCATGAATAAATGTTGTCAGGTGTCCACTTGGTTTGCAAACGCCAGACGAAGGCTCAAAAAGGAAAACAAAATGACGTGGGAGCCCAGGAACAAGAGCAGTGATGGACACGATTCTGATGATAAGGACTCTTTCAGAGACACTGACGACAATTCATCAAATATTGGAGATAACCCGTGTCTGAACGGCTCCACTAAGTTATCGGTCAAAAAGGAATTGGATTCTGTCACAGAAAAGACAACAACAGGTCTGAAAGCACTGAACGCACAGACAAGAGATACGGGTCAGTCTTATTAATTATTATTTCTTTCTGATAAGTCTCAGAAAATTCTTGAAAATTGAAAGCTTTGCTGAAAATCTTAAACAAATTTTTAATTAATGGTTTGCTGTGATTATTGCGTGACTTCTGATTAATGACTGAATTTTTTATTGAATTATTGAATGAATATCTGATTGTAATTCATTTAATTCGTTAAATATTCCAATTCGACTAAATATTAGTAATTTTATCAGTTTTTCAGATGAATTTTAAGGCAATAATTAATTAAAAGTCGGATAAATTCAACAAATAATTTATCGCTCATAACATGCAATAAATATTTGGTTTTCTAAACACAAAAGTCGGGGGAATTGAAGCCGTTTTTGTATAACAAGAATCAAAATAAATAAAAATTAGTCGCTTTTATCCGAACATAATTGTTAGCAAAGAAATAACTACTGAAGGGATTATTGTAAAAGCCATCCGAGTCTTAATAAATGGCAATCCATTTGTGTGAAACAGACTGTTATCTGAATGGAGTATTACTTCTATTGTTTGCCAAGAGTTGAGTTAAGAGCAGAATCTGATGTCTATTTCATTAGACAAGAATTTGAATGATATAAACCTAAATAAATGCATAAAAGGGAACAGAAATCAAATATATATAGTGTTAGGGTTTACCGAAACCATTCATTCTAATTATCCAAAACTCACAACGACTTCAAAATAGGACTTACTTTTAACACACCAGTGAATACACATTACGAAAGCCCAGCAAAAGAGAAACCATTAGTTTTTTGAGTGCACTCAACCACTATATCTTTGTGTATAAATGAGCTCAACTAATGTCGCCATACATTAGTAATGTCTAAATTCTTAAACAGATTCTCCAAACTCTTACTCAACAGTCAAAGAGAATATCGTAGAGAAAAGTCATTCGGAGCACATCCCTAATGGACAAGAATCTAAAGCCATTGTATCGCATCAAATAAATAACAACTCGAGGGCTCACTTGATTCCAACTCATCTTCAAGTAAAACATGATTCTGCACAGAATATGTTGGACGGCGTCACTAATATTGAATCTATTGGTCAGAGGTATGGCTTAACAAACATAACAACAATAAGTCAATTAATTTCTTATCGAAACTCATTATCCGATTTCGAATGAATAGACCAAAGATATGGTCGTTGGCACAGACGGCCACATCTGAGAGCCCTCCATACAGTGGCAAAATAGGTCCTCTAACCCCTACAGATTGGGCACCGACATTGCCTGGAGGTCCGGATGGGTCCTTAGCGCTATCAGATTATCAAAGAGATTGTCCTCAGGGGTCACGTTTCGCAGCGAGTAATTTGCGAAAATGTGGACAGTCGTGGCCCGAAGACCACTGTGTCGCCAACTTAGGCAGTGCTCGATCTGCAATGCATTTATTCACTTCAGACTCAATCGGATCTCATAATTATTTCAATAGTCATCCATCGAAAGCAGTGACGGGCGGCTCATTCCCAGGTAATGCTAGCCATCACTCACACCTGCAATTGTCAGCACCCGTACCCCATTTGATGCATACAAATACTGATTCATTCAACAACTCCTATAACGGCATTCGACCCATAATTGATTCGCAGTCGTGCCATACTTTGTCAGATATTAATGATAATCGTCTGTCCAATGGATCCGTTTCCAAATCAAATACATTTCTTTGCAAAGTGTTTCCTGAGTACATATCTTCAGGACCTGACGCTCTATCTCTCAATGATAATACCAGTGAAAGAGGAGGTTCGACACTAAGTGTTGAGGACTCGTCTCTATCGTCGTCTTCGTCACCAAATTTGGATTCAAATAACTCTAATATCAGACAAATTAATGGAACCAATTCTTTGGGCTTTTCTGCATTCAGGCCTACATTAAAGAGATAGTGAATGCCTTCTCTTATCGACAAAAAGATATTCACTTAACTAAAGCTTAGGTCAGAATATATTTTAATTTTTGTCAAAAATCAAAATTCATTCACAGATTGAAAAACAGCACAAAATGAGACAACAAATCCATTAATAATAATATTATTATCGATTAAATGTTAATTTTTTTCATTTTGTTTGTTATTAAAGGCGTTAAAGAATTTTATTTAACTTTTGTGTAGAATTTGTAAATAACTTGGAGTTTGAAATCTATGAAACCATTGTATAAATATGTAAATCAAATCAAGTTTTTAAATAATTTCAAAATTAATTTAATCATTCAATCAATACATTGAATATTAATTTCAAAAAAGAATAAAATTCTGATTAAAATGTGATTAAAATTAATTCATTTTATTTCAACTTTTATTTCAAATCTATAATCAAATGAAATAATGAGTCGAAAGTTGAGGAAAAAGTCGATATTTTTCTATTTTGTTATCGACTTTCAGTGGATATTAAGTTTGTTCAGAGATTTTTATTGCAAAACTTTATTTACAAATAATTTGGATGAAATCACTCCTACTATAGCCTACAAAAGCACTCAGATTGGGTTTTGCTGTCATAGAGTATTGTCTTTATATGAGTTTGAGATTTAGCTCGAATTGTGAGGGATTTGTCGGAAAGTATGTAAATATGTGTATAGTTTTGGTCGATTGTGCATCAAATCCAATGCAATATCAATTCAATATCATGCAAATTAAGTACTGTTTTGTTAAGTGCTGTTATGCTGTGCCAGAAGTTTTGTTTAGCAAAGGAAATGACACAGAATTTTGTAGAACAATATGCGTTATGACAAGAATATTATGAAAACTACTTTGAGACAGACAGACAGCAATAGCTGATGGAAAGCCTATGGAATCAAACCACTTGTTCTGCTGTTTAGTGCAAAAGAGTAATCAATTGCACAGTTAGTCAGTCAGTGATGTGATGCCAGTCATCAATGAATGCATCGTTTTGTGCATTATTTCGCGCCTAATATTCTAGATATTAATGTTATGCCAATCTCTCTATGAAAAGAATATGCCTTTCATTCCCAGATGTGCTTTGAAAATGTGAACCAAAATAATGCCATTTATTCGACTTTAGGATGAATTCAACTATTTTTAGACCACTCCTTATATTCTCTTATTTTACTTTTATTTATGAACGACTGAGAACTGCGAGTGAGGACTACTACCACCACCACTACCACTATCAATACATAGGATATGGAAAATAGTTTACTTCTTTTCGATACGATATGCAGGGGTTCCCATTCAGTGCCACTCAAATGGTTTGCAAACCTAAAGAAATTGTGGAAAAAGAATATTTATCCAAACGAGTCATACACTACTATAGATCGAGTTTTGGTGCACTTTTGGTGCACTACTACTTCAATACTCTTGTGCAGTGCTGGAGCAGTACTGGTGCAGGTGGTCATATAGCTGTTCAATTGGCTTCTGGACAATACTCTCTCTCTATTGAGAACTACTTAGAAAATAAAGAGTATAAAGAAATATAGAGAATATAGCTGTCTATCCATTGAATGATATGCTTTTGTCAAAACGTGATCGCATCCAATACACCACATCTCTGTCTGACATCTCAATGACTGACACTTTGGGTGGCATTCCATCGATTAAATGACAAAACTATCAAAAAGCGTTTCGAAACCAATTTATTGAATTTCAAAACAGATTTTATTCTGATTTCTATTTAATTAGAAATCAGATAAAAATATTGGTTTTAGTTTTGGATCTTTCGATCGTTTTTATGATTTAAGTCATAAAACAGCAAATCATGTGATTGTTGGCAACGGATCCGATAGTTTGACGGCGTTTGACGCGTGCCATCAAATCTATAGCCATGTAATTCATTGTGGTTTTACTCAATATTGAGCAACACTGGCCTATGAAGGGCAGAGCGATGCATCCCTAGCGTTACTATTATTATATTAGCCGTTATGAGGCAATGAGTCTCTATATGTGTGACGATAATGCCTACTGTTTGTTCCTAAACAGTAGGAGTTCGCACAGTTCAATATGGTTGTCGCACTGTTGGCACTATTGCCAGAGTCATAGCCAAGATCGGGTCCTCATATTTCATTAAATGGGCGTTTGGCAGCTGACGCATCCATTCGACTGAAGGCCTTTCATAACGTGTGACTTTGGATCGGAATACACTAGATATCAATTCTCAGCTCTGGCTCTCTCCATCTCTCTGTGTCTCTCACTCACTCACAACTTTCACTCTCAGTCTGTGCTCATTCTGTGCATCTCTTGTTCATCTATTTCCCCATCATTTGCTCACTTTTAGGTCTAATACAGAGAGGACTTTACTTTTGATATTTGACAGTTATTAAAAGGCGATATATCTATAGTCAAACTTTGTGGCCATACATCACGAGCACACGTCTGGACGAGTCATATACAGTGCACTCTCCAGTCGTGATATGCATTAGCCGTGAGTTGGATGTGAGCTAATTGTTACCACATTTTCCCTCCGAGTAATAACCTAATCATTAATGATCTAAATAAAGAGAGAATGGCATTCAATTGGCTTTTGCACAACTATATGATACCCTCTCTCTCGGTCTCTAAGTGGAGCGGTATTACATTACACGTACTCATAATAATAGGCTAATGCCTACAGAACCTAACAGTGACTCTAATACTGTTTCATCATTTGCTTTATTCAGTTTATGTGACATTATATGACATTTTGATCTGATAAACACAATAAGATTGATAGCACTCCCATTACTCACAACAATAATGCAAACACACATTCTGTTCAATTTTCACTTTTATATTAAAGGCTAATCATGGCTCTCCTCTATACTCGATGTCTATGTTCCTCTATTCCAGACGCTCATCCTATTAAATGATACTTTGGTGCAATACACCGATTCACAGGTTTGTGTGGGCGCCTCAAGTTATTCCATATATAAATTGCATTGAATTGATTTGGAAATTATGTGGATTTCCGTCATTTTTATCGAATAAATGAATTGATTCCTAAAATTAAAATTTTTTTTATTCGAAGTTAAGTCTAAGAAATGTTTTGTGGCATTAAAAGCATCAAAAAATATACGCAAAGAATGGTTTTTTATAAAGTGATTGATGTGTTTGAGTTGAATGTGATTTTGTAACAAATATTTTATATATGATATCAAACAAGACATGCAATAGAGAGCTGTTGTTCTGTCTTAGAGTAATAGGTTTGTAACGATTCAAATACAATGTTGTGATGTTGTGTGCAATACATTAGAGCAGAGCTTTTTGTCTGAACCAGAATTAGGTAGAAAGAGGTGAGAATGTGAGAAACGCTATTTTGCTTGTTATATGTGTTATATATCTTTTACTAGTAGTGTCTCTCGTTTTACGACTCAAAGCAAATGTTAGAGTAGTTCTCTTCGACGACATTCAACACATG
This sequence comes from Minunthozetes semirufus, assembly GCA_034699985.1. Classification (NCBI taxonomy): domain Eukaryota; kingdom Metazoa; phylum Arthropoda; class Arachnida; order Sarcoptiformes; family Punctoribatidae; genus Minunthozetes; species Minunthozetes semirufus. The sequence goes on from JAQIXD010001477.1 coordinate 7,956, forward strand.
TCGACAGTTCTCAAAATTACCTAAACCTCTAAACATTGAGCCCAAAACAAGTAAAAATATTAGAAAGAGATGCCCTAACCTATAGTGAAAATCCATGTTAAGCCTGAAACCCACGAGAGCAGGGCTTCCATATGAGACGACATGTCCAACGAAGAACGAGAACACAGAAAATGCATTAAAGCCAACGATTCAATGCATTTCCAATTCTGGGGGAAAACACTTCAACTCTCAAATAGTGGCAATAGATGTATGGATGTCTACACATATACTACTATTCTAACAGCAATATAGCCAGAGCGCCGACTTGCCAATGGCTCAACATTGGTAGGAGCTGTAGCTCAACATCAAACTAATACATCGGTGTATCATACCATAGCTGCCAATTCACAGCCCAGAGAAAACTCAAGTGTCGTATTGTTAGGTCTGTTAGGCTTAGGTTGTGCTTAGGTCTGTGCTTATACTCATTTTAGGCAACAACTTGTTTACGAACAAAACTCTCAAAAGGCATACCGACTAATCACTACTACCGGCGCTCTTAAAACATTCAAATCTTGATATTTGAACTCAAAGTTTTTACTTCAGATTATCTAATATTTAAATTCCTTAAGCCTTCCATTGGTTACAAAAAAGGTAATACTTTAGGCTTTAAAGGTTTCAGAGATTGTTATCGAATGATAGATCACACATTAGACTAATAGGAGATCAGACAAGAAGTGACTGTCCATCAGTTTGAATGCATTATTCCTAAATGGGTTCAAATATTGTTTTGACGAGAGGTTAGTTAATGCCTGTGCCGCTCCGTCTAGTCTTTGGCAGTAGTTTTTGTATTTCCCAAAGGGATTCAAACAGAATCGGATCCATTCGCTACTTTTGGAAGAATGATTGAGAGATTGTGTTCTAAAAGGTGGTTCACTACCAGTTCCACCAGTATTGTCGTACATATCAATAGAGTAGTGGAGAGTTACCGTTATTGACACTCCATTGCTGCCATTCTTGCCATCACTTTAATTTGGACCAACTTTTTTGCTAAGCTTTGGCTTTCTATGAGTTTAACTATAAAGTGATGAAGTGATCCATTGATGCAGTCATGAAGTCAGGTGGGAGTCAGACAGAGAGGACCTCCAGAATGACTTGAAATGCATTGAATTAGGTTTAAAGAGAATGAGTGCTCAGCACTGATCACAAAACTTCAACTGAATTGACTTAAACTGAACGAGAAAATGGAGAAATCGAGTGAATGACATAAGTGTGGACCAACTCTAAGAGAAACAAATATTGAAGCACTTTATCCGTTGATGTATGGCCTAAACTAATAGGTCACAAATGCCAACGAATAAATGGAAAGATGCGACCGTTGGGCCCACGTCTGGCACTACTCTAGTCTTAATGCATTTCTCTGTTGTCATTCTGTGCTCAAACCAAAAGATAAATATATGGGTTCTCTAAAACTTTTTAACCAAAGGTTTTGATACGAAAAGTTTACTTTTAATGTTAAGCCAATTGGTGTTGAAGTTGTGATTTCATCTGATTATTATGTGATTCCATCTGAAGCCTAAAGGCATGGATTTGGCTAAAAGACTATTTGGCTTTTGGATGAAATCCATAATCAAATGGTTTTATACTTTTTTCGACAAACACTCGGCTGTGATATGAATTATGTTGTGTTCGCTTCATATAATGCTTAATCAAAATTTAGTGGTTTCCCTCATTCTGTCCCCTTTAATGGATTTGGGCGGAGATTATCGTTCAAAAGCACTCAGAAGTCGCGTGTCGTTAAGGCATACAATGTTAGCAATCAATACGAGAAAAGCATTCATTTCTCACCAGAGCCGCGATGGCTAACTTCCCATCAATTTTATTCCCATTCAGTCATTCATGTATTCCTATTATTCTTTTAAATTGTAATCATTTCTGGGAATATGTATCCGAAGTAATCAAATAAATTACAAGACTTTTGCCCTCAAACTAACTGATGAATCATTTGAATCGTCCGATCATTTTGTTAACACTTCAACTATAATAGTCTTCTTATTCAATATTCATTCAATTTATTCAATTAGCCCTCAATTTCCCATAATTTCAAACATTCTTTACTCCGATTCTATTGACATACGTTTGTGACCACAAATTATCTCTCAATTGAGTCAATTACCAAAAATAAAACATTCTTCAGAGTTCAGACCCAACAACACATTGACACTGATTAAAGAGTTTTGATTAAAACATTTTATCAAATTATAAATTATTGAGAAATAAATTGATTGATGATTTACTAAGATTGTGAGCAACTGTAGAAGCAGTAGTAGTAGTAGTAGCTTGATTAAATTGTATAAGAAAATATTAAAATCGCATTACGAATCATAAATTTTAATTAATTGTGCAAATTTTGTGCATGATAAATTAATGATAAACACGATATTAACAAATTAAAAATTGTTTTTTCGCATTTCTTTTTGAAAGTTTAGAATATGAATGAATGAAAGGGTATAACCAGTGGTCGACATATGTTAACCGATATTTTAAATGAAAATCAATTGATTGTGAGTTTGGGTTAGGGTTTGTCGGATATAAAGTTGTGTTAAACTTCATTAGAAAGAACTACAAATCTGTAGGTTTCGACTGCTATTCACAACCAGATTATAGAAACTAATCTTTCGTCACATTTGCCTTCTTTTGACACTTCTTCTCAGAACCCAATGTCCCGTTCCTCAGCTGTCAATCACTCTTTTAATCTCATTTAACATTTCCTCTGATTTGCATTTCAAATACATATTTCAATAATTAAATCAAAGCGTGAAATGACTCGAATTGGGGAGAGTTACAACTTTTACTGCTCCATAAATTGTGAATTTCTAATTAATCTTGATGATATTTGATAGTCATTGATGTTTTGTCATTTTGTCTTTGAAGTGTACTTGTTATTTGTGTTTGAAAATATCCGTTCAATCATTTGTAATACAAAGAAATGGTTTTTCGATGAGTGCTTCCAATAAATAAGGAATAAATCTAATGAATCAAATGTTAAAACATTTTGTTGTGTTATTTACGCATTCATTTTCCACAGCTGTGCGCTTCAAAAGAGGAGGAATACCTTTTGGATCATAGGTTTGTGAATATTGTGTGAATAAGTAGTCGGAAAATAGTTTGGATATATTGGCCTAAGATTAGGATCTTTTAGAGATTTGGCATCACTGAAGGCATATACAGTTTTGATGTGTTGTTTGGTCTGCAAATATCTGACAGCTTTGAGCAGAGTTTGAGCAGTGAGTGAAGAGACGGGTCTTTTGCTATGTTTGACAAAGTTTTGCACAAAAGGCTACAACACTATGATTTGCTTCAAAGCACTGACTGTATGGGAAAATCAATGAACCCATTCTGAATCAATTCAGATTCTTAAGCAGGATAAGGCTGGCATTCAGAGTCAGAGCACAGCCAACGCACAACAACATCAATGTTATAATGCGTTTCGTTGTATTATAAACATCACTATATTTAGTCTTACTTTTCATTTTTGATACGTTATTCACACAAATGAACAAAAAGAGCAAAAACTACAGCAAAAGGACACCAAAAGAGACCTGTATTTGAGATTTCGATTTCAGAGCACATATTGTTATTGCGATACCGATTCAAACACAAAATACAGTCTCTTTTTATATTGGCTTTAAGTATAAGTATATCTATATCTATGACATATTGAATGCAATTCGGTGTTAAGAAAAATATAAAATACACACAAATGCACAAATGTCTCACAAAAAGGACAATCAAATGACAAAAAGAGGCCTAACTCTGTGTAAATTGTGTTTCGCCCCGACTCTAACATCGAAAAAGTTATTACACGGCTGTCAATCATTACTCAGACATAAATTTGTTGCATTTGTCGCACAATTCCCGTCAATCTCTCAGAACATACATTCGTTTCACTCACTGCTGACATTCACTAAAAAATTGGTCAACAAAACTCATAACTCGTCTCTCTCTCTCTCTCTCTCTCTCTCTCTCTCTCTCTCTTCCTTTAGTCTTCCCTCCCTGTCCTCTCTCTCTCCTCCAAACTAACTGAATCTCTCATCAATTTTGTGTTACGATTGAGAGTTGATTTTATGTGAGTTTCAGTGAATGAATTTCCGAATATAAGGCGCGCCCATAGACTGAACACAACTAAACACGAACTTTAAATAAATTACTCTTTTAATGAAAACTTCAATTAATGTGAAACACATTCTCTGCTCAACAAAATAGTGAACTTATTTAACAGAAAAAAGGGACAGAATAGACGGGGATTATTATTATTACTCCTAAATAAGTTATAAACTGATTCTGGAAATTAGCTGAACATCAGATTTGTTTTCCATTCTTCGACGTATCAATCGAAGAGTCAACTCTTTTTGCTTATTATAAGACAATTTGTGGCAGAAAATGGCAAAACATAAATGATTTGAATTCATGGCTTAGTGTTTGGAAATTTAAAATATTTTGTTTTATCCTTTAAAAAGTGTTTCTCTCTTTATATACCTCTCTCTGGAGACTACTTTTTTGAGCAAAAAATATTTCCTTTAAAAAAGCCTTTAAAAGCATTTATGTGTTGTTCATTGATATCTCCCAAATGAAATGCAAATATCGTTGGATTCATATAATATGAAAATTTTTTAGTTTTAGAGCAGAGACTGATTTAATGCCAAAAATCTCGTTTCAAACGCTTTTTTTTCTCTCAGTTTATCTCCGAATCTATTGAACACAAAATTACCAAATTTGTGAACAAAAATGTTTTTCGCCAATAAGTGTACCAAACGATACAATTTGTGTGTTTCCACCGGCGAGTCATCTGAACTGTCATATATCGGGAGGAACTGACTCTACTTAAAGCCCAGTGTTGTGTCGTTTTGATTAAATTTACGCCAAAATGATTTGAAAAGACTTTAAAATTGTCAGAAGTTATGCGAATCAAAATCAGAAACAAAATATCGGAGGGATTGACGGCACAGGAATTCAATCAATAGATCACTGCTCGCTATCTAATCAAATATAATCTTGGAATCTATGTGTCACTTCAGAAATAAAGTGAACACTTGCTATCAAATCCCAGTTATTATAATTTCAAATCAGTTTCAAAGTTAATGTTTCAAAAACACAAAAACTGCTTGTTTATCGTCAAACAGTTGTTTGTATTTCTCAAATATCTTGGATTTCGAAGCAATTCATCGGAATTCAGGATAATTTTCTTTAGGTTTTATCTTACAAATGAGTCTTTTATTTGTTTTTGAATAAATTTATCATGATCAATTTGAAGAATAGGACGAAAGAGGCAAAGAAAGCCACAGAATTGAGTTGAGTCTTAATTGAAATTGGTGGTTTTCTAAGAAATAATTAATCAAGAGATAGGATTTCATAATCGTTTTCCAATTATTCCCTTAAGAGATACCATTGGCTCGACTTTTATCGATAGGGCTTTCTTTGCGCTGGATTTCAGTCATTATTCAAATTTGATTAATATCTGAGACAAGAGTTTACCACTCATTTCATTACAGAAACAGTTTTCAATTATTCCCACAATTCATGTCTTCAGAACAGTTCCAACACTTTCAGAATGAATTACTTTTTGAGACATAAAACAAAAAATGGATTTTAATTATTGACTCAAATTATAATCAAATCATTCGTAAAGAAATACTTTTTTCTCTTTCATTGCATTTCTTATGTATTTCTTAATCCTTTAATTCGTCGAAACATTACTTATCGATCGATTGATATCTTTTTTGTTTGTGATTTATATTTAAAGTGAAGGCTCTCCTCATTAATAATCATATTTAAGTTGAATGACTCTTATTTGAACTTGCTCAAATTGCAATTCAATTATTTTCTCATTAAATATTCGTCTATTAAATTATGCGTATTTTAAAAGCCCGGTATAATCAATAAGTGGTATTCGCCTACACTCTTAACTTGATCCTTTTTCTTTAGTAATTTTACCTTCTTGATTATTCCAATTTTTTACCAAGTTTAAAATTAGTGAAATACTCTGTAATTATTTTTAATCTTTTGTAATCTATTTCAATGATTTTAAGTCTCCATAAATTGTTTGAGTAATTGAGAGACAATTTTTGCTATAATTTATTGCAAGTTTAGAATTTTCAGGATTATCTGAATTCTTGATAAATTTAATTACTCTTTTGTTTTTACTTTTTTACTCTATTATCAAAAAATCCCATTTTTATTATGTAAGACATAATTAAATAAACATATTTTAAAACTTTGTCTTAAATAAAGAGTAAAACAATTTCTTAGTTTTGTTTAATTGAAAACATTTTATCAATTTTTTAAATAAATTATATTTTGAGTCAAAATTTATATAAAAATGATTTATATTTAATTAAAACCTAATTTTATGCCTAAAAATATCTCAATTAAAAGATTAGTTATTGAATTAAATTTAATTAAATGAGGTTTTTCTATTAAAATTAATTTCCATGGTGGGTTTTTTCTAAATAATTGGTCTATTTAATAATCTTTAAGGTTTTTAATAAGTTCTTCCAAGATTATTAAATTGGGTTTTTATTTGTCAGATAATAAAGAAAAGACTTTTATATAATTTTTATTAATAAATAAATTTGAACAAGGTGTATTTAATAATGTTAATAAAGGTAAAATTAGCACATCCTCACAAAATCGTGTATCGCAATAAAACAAAATTTCAAGGGTTATTTGTCATTGATTAATATCGAGTAATTAATTATTTTAATCGAGATTATTCAAGTCATTTGACTCAACAGAAAAAAATAATCAAGATTTTATTGATGGCTATACTCTAAAAACTCTCCAAATTG
>JAQIXD010001478.1:0-14777 GCA_034699985.1 Minunthozetes semirufus
CACAGAATTATATTTCATCATAGATTCTATGGCAACAAATTAATGATGAAATATAACACATAATTTGTTGTCTAAGGGAATCTATTTCCTCTAATTAGCTATTTATGTATGTGAGCCCATCTTGCAAACACTTTACCTATATTTCTACTCAAAACATACGCCCCATTTAGGCTATTCAAAAGGGCAAATGAATACCACCACCACTATTATCATAGATCATTCATCAATTAAACATTTGTAAAAATCAAATCTAATGACTTTCATAATTTCATTGATCGGTTCTATCAGTTGAATTCTTTATTATTGAGCATGGTTAAAATCTATTAGATGAACTACTTGAAATTACCAGACACAAGCCTTATATTTTGACTTTTTTGACCAGACATAATTAATTTGATTTTTATGATATGCTTAATTTAATTGCAAGGTTATTTAGATATAAAAATAGCCAAATAATTCTGTAAAAAATAAGTTTGCTCCAGGTTTCTCATCAAAATTGATTATCAAGACAGAAATTACAAATTCTTAAACTTGAATTCTCAACTTTTGAAAAAATATTAACTAGATAAAATTGAGGCAAATAATTTAACTCGAGGTAAAGATTATAGCTATTTGAACAAACCTATTTATTTTCTTATCTTGCTGATTAAATTAAGATTAAATAAATTAAAAGTTTTATTCTTTTTTAATGAATGATCAGAATACAAGATAATCTAAAAGTTTAATTTTGACATTAAATTAACAAGATCATTTAATCATACCTGAAGTGATTTTGCTGAAGGGATAGTTAGTAAAAGAGCTCTCTTTGTTGGATAACATAATTCACCCGAACAATGATGGCTTTCCTCAACTTGAATGCCACAATGAAAGAGAAATATGAGGAGCACAGAATCAGAGAATATGTGCCTAGGTGATTTGACATTGAATTTGTTATTATATAATTGTTGTAATACTCAAAGAGTAGATGTATTCCGATGTTTGCTATCATTACTATCAGTATTACGGAATGCGTTTATAACTCCGTGTCCTGCAATATATCACGAATACCTGTGCTTTTGTGCTGTGCTGTTGTCAAATCAGAAGCCATTAATTGCTTCAATAAATTACTTTTGTTTTCATTTTAATCCAAAAAGTTTTGCAATTAAGACAAAAATCTGAGCAAAACACTAATCAAATGAATTCCGATTTTATTTCAAAATTAATCAAAACTCAATAATTACTCCATTTATTTGAAATGATGAGCCAATTAGCACATATACTCAATCATATATGAAGGTTATATTTAGAAATAGGTAAAATAATTTTGGTTTTAAGGGATAGTTTTATTTTACGCTCTAATTTAGCCATCTCTTAATCTAAAGCAATTGAGGCAATAAATTATTTGATCCTGTTTAAAAAAAAAATTCTGTACTGATTAAATATTGAAAACGCATGATCTTAGCTCTTTAAATGTTTGAAAAGGTTTTCCCAAATTCTAATTAACTTGCATAATACAACCTTGATCAAGTGCATATTTATATAATATAATTTATTTAATGTCTATTTATTTTGCATAATATTCCCATTAACAACATCTACCTGTCCTTTTAGTATTGATTTGAAAAGTATCGGTTTCTCCCGAAAAGGAAATTTGAGCCAAAAAATTCATCAAATGATCAAATGTGATTGGTCTAAATTTAAATTAAAACTTTTTTCGCAACATTTGTCAAAAATAATTGATTCATTGATCAAACATGAATTATTCATATCAAATGCTGGGTTACTTCATCTCTAAAATTCAAATATTATTACGTAAAACTCGGAATATACCATGCAAGGTTAAATTTGTTTTTTCTTTTCCTGTCTTTCCCTTCTTTGACCTTCAAAGATTACACTTTACCTCTCACATTTAATTCTATCAAAATAAACAATTTAATTGACATTATTATAAAATTATAAAATCAAAAACATACCCTGTGCAATTGTGCAAAACAAATATTTGTGCGTTCCTTAACCTTGGCAAATCTCTGTTTAATCTTATTATAACCAATTAATGATTACATAATATATATATAATGTAATATATATATATATATGGCCAAAATAATTTGTTTTTATTGCGACATTTATCGAAAATAGTACTAAAAATAACTTAAATTGTTGACACTCAGAGAGCCTACCTGGACATACATGAACTTCAATAACATTTTTGATATAAAAAGGGAAACACATCTCAATTCTGTTCAAAATTCTTATAAGATCTGATTTTGTTCATTTGATTCCAAAGAAAGTTAAATCAGATTTTAAATATAATATAGAAAAATGTTGATGATCATACTATTGATATTGTGCTCGATTACAATCTCCCCAATAATATGCGATGAAATTCAATGCCATAAAAATACAAAAAGATTTGACAGACTTATTGTCGACTATTTTCGGTTCGCATCTTCTAAACCTAGTTTTCCAACAAATCAAAATCAATTAAAAGCGTTTTGCAAGTAAAATGACCTTTTTCTTGGTTTATTCAATTCTCAATTGTTCCAAATAATGTTCTCAGGGAAAACCTAGTGGTGTCCACAAACATCAAATCTTATGCCAACAAATGTTTGGATAATTTGCTCAAAAGAGTGACTTCTTTAGGGATTTATTCCATTCAGAAGACAAACGCAAATATTTGTCGCTCACGAAGAAGAAGTACTGATTTGGTGGAAATGGCTAAATGTGGTAATGCTGTCAACAAAGACCATAAAAAGTGTTGGGATAATTGGATTAAAAGCTCAAATGGGATTAAATCAATCAGCGATAATAAACTCAGACTGCCATCAGTTTGCTGGTGAGATAATTCTGATCATGCTCATTATCTAATATTATTATAGATGACCTTGGTAATTCCTCTAAATTATCTTGCTAAAATTTTGATTTATTATTAATTAAATTACAGCATAACATATGCAATGAAGAATTGTTTTGAGAAAAACTATGAAAATAACAAAATTAATTGCAATAAGAAATCAAAGGAAGGACTGGAAAACCTTTTTGGTGAGTATCTGACCGAAACTCTGAAGATCATGTGTGGAGACTATACCGACGACAACGACAAATGCGACAAAATTATGGAAGTACTGCCAAAATCTAAGAATACAAACGGATCGCCCATCTCTTTGATGGTATCAATATTTGATGGCGTACCAGAAGTTGATAGATAATACAATTGGGATTTACTTAATTTACCATGTTCTAAAACGTAAGATAAAATTGATGGATAATAAAATATTTGATTTATAACTGAACTTAAATTATAATTTATTTAAATCAATCGGTTTCAAAATAATTGATCATTGTAATTTATAAATAAAAAAGTTTCAAATGTAAAGTTTTCTAATGACTCATGAAGATCATTAGCACAAATTAACATATTTTGCAACAAGAACACTTTTACTCTCTTATTATATAACCTCTTATACATAACCTTCGATCAGATCTTCCTTAAGGCCATTAATTGATCAGAACTAATATGATTGGTTCTGAAGATTAAATAAATGATTAACAAAATTATCATATATTATGAAAACATTGATTATCTGACGTCAAGAGGCCTGCACTTGCACTGGTCATATCATGTCATTGAGGAATAAAAGGAGAAGGACTCAAGAATTTTCTCCATTATTCTTGAAGTTCTTCAGCAGCATTGAATCGAAACTATTATTAACCCAATTATCGAAAGTTTATTCATTAAACTTATTCTCAAAGGTTTTTGATTGAAAATCTTTACCCAAAATGTCATTCTTGCAAATTTTGACCATTAGTTTAGTAGGGATTACCTTAATTACCTCAGTTTTGAGCGATGAAATTAATTGTGACAAGGCAAATAGAAAAAAGTTCGATGGAGTATTTGAAGAATTCTTTCTATTGGCGGCTCCCAAACCAAAATTTCCTACTAATCAGAAGGAACTGAAATCATTCTGCAAGTAAGTAACCATGCTCATCTTAAATCTAAAATAATTTGATCAAAATTATTTCATTTATATCTTGATAGAGAAAATCCAGTGAAGGCAAGAGAAATCAAGTCTTTCTCCAATAAATGTTTGGATAATTTACTCAAACGATTGACTTCTTTGGCGGTATATTCGGTGGAGAAGACAAACGCCAATATCTGTCGCTCCAAAAGAAGGAGCGCAGAGTTCTTGGAAATGGGAAAGTGTGGTAATGCTGTCAATAAGGAGAACAAAAAGTGTTGGCAGACTTGGGTTAAAAACGGGAATGGAATACCTCTTCTATCAGATACAAAACTCAGATTACCAATGGTTTGCTGGTCAGTGAATTTTTATCAAGATAAATTATTAATCTTTTTAATTGATCTTTGATTAATTGATTGATTTACAAGATAATAATGAGCATGACTATTTGCATTTCAGCTTAACTTATACTATGAAGAATTGTTTTGAGAAAAATTATGAAAACAATAAGAAGAGTTGCAATAAGAAGACCGCCGATGGTCTGGAAAACATCTTCGGAGGCTATTTAGTCGATACTTTGAGGCTTATGTGTGGCGACTACGCAGAAGACAACGACAAATGTGATAATGTTTTGAACAAACTTCCAAAATCCAAGAAAAAGGAGGGTTCGCCCATCTCTTTGCTCCTCTCCATATTCGATGGCATTCCAGAAGATGCCGTCTAATCGATGATTTTATTTCCAAAGTTAACAAATTACCTCAATTTACACTCGATCTGTAAATAAGGTGTAATAAAATTGTTGCGATGTAAATATTTGTAATCTTGATCATTTAATTCAAATATTTTGTAAAAGTATTTCAATTAAATAGTTTTTAAAAAGAATATCTTTTTCGATAAATTCTGTACTTTTTTCTACCATTGAATCAAAGTTAAGAATAAAATCATTTAATTAACTAATATTAAGAAATGTCATTATTCAAGGTTAAATAAAAACAGAATTTTTGATCAGGAATAATTGAGCGATTAAAAATTTAATGTACAGGTATTTTTTGGACACTTCTAACCTTGACACGTGTCTAACCACTGGTTTAATTTCGAGACAAATCGAAAATAAAATATTACTTCAATCGAAATGTTATATAAGCTAATTATAGAATTGATAGTTTAGGATAAACATAGAAAGTTGAATATTTTAATAATTATTCACCCTTTTACCATTATCTGTCGCTTCATGTTATATACCTGGTCAAAAAAAAAGAGAAAAACGCCATCGGATCTTATTTTCAATTTACTCATAGTGGGTCCTTTGCTTATTCATAGTATGGCCTTCATTGGATGCACACTAACCTACCTTTCATTTGACCTAAAACTTGATCAGAACACCTACCTGTGCGAAAATATGCATTTTATTGGCATAATTTGTCCTTCGCTGGCGAATCATTCGATATAATTAAACCAATTTCTTGATGTGATTTTAAAATACTGTCCAAACGATTATCAGAATTACTTTTTTAAAACTCAAACTACTTGGTTAGTGATGTCAGAAGTGTTGTGCATAAGTATATGCATAATGAACTTGTTATATCCAATGACATTGAAGAATAAGAAGGAAAGGCATCAAGAATTTTCTCTCATATTCCAAGAGTTAGTTTACTTGAACTGAGAAAATCAGAATTACCTTTCAATTGAATTTTGGTTATTATAGTTTATAATTGTTATTATTTATTCCCTATTATTAGTGAGTCTTAAATTCCTTGATTAGTAGTTTAAATATGTCCTTGATCAAGGTTTTTGCTATACTTTTGATAGGTATTACCGCAATTGTTTGTCAGGAGATTCAATGCGACGAAAATTCAAAAAGATTTGACAAACTAATGGTCGACTATTTCCGTTTCGCATCTTCTAAACCAAGTTTCCCCACCAATCAAAGACAGTTGAAGAAGTTTTGCAAGCAAACAATGATTTCTCATTTACTTTAAATTGTTTCTGATTATTAATTAAATTTTCTTCACAAGAGAGAACTCGATGACCGCCTCATTCATTAAGTCTTATGCGAACAAATGTTTTGATAATTTACTCAAAAGGATCTCTTATTTGTCGACCTATTCTATTGAGAAGACAAATGCAAATATGTGTCGCTCCAGAAGAAGAAGCGCAGAGTTAATAGCAATGGGAAAGTGTGGTAATGCCGTCAACAGAGGCAATAAAAAGTGTTGGAACAATTGGATCAAAAGCTCGAATGGTATCGCCATTGTTAGAGATAATAAGCTCAGAATACCACTTGTTTGCTGGTCAGTTAATTTTCATATTAATCTTGCTTAATTATCTTATTCAGTCCAATATTTACTCGAAATATAATAATATTATCTTCAATTCCAGTATAACCTATAGAATGAAGAACTGTTTTGAGGAAAACTACGAAAATAATCAAAAGTATTGCAATGAAAGGGCGACCGAGGGTTTGGACAATCTCTTTGGTGGCTATTTGTTCGATACCCTTAATCTGATATGTGGTGACTACGGACAAGATAATGACAAATGCGATAAGATTATCGATAAAATGCCAAGGTCTAATAGGACTGACGGATCACCCATCTCTTTAATGTTATCGCTATTTGAGGGCCTACCAGATGTCTGACAGAAATTAGTTCTTTGTTATTCTTAGATAAATATCTCGCTTATATTATTTTTAAAATATCTAGGTACTAGTAAAACTAGAATCTTAAGGTTCTAAATTTTGTCTGTTTAATTCTTGGTCAATAATTAATTATCAAAATTCAGGCAAAATATTATTGTATTAGATTTGAAATTAAAATGAATTTTCATTTAAATGATTGAAATGTTTTTTAATCGGATGACGTTTTTGAAATTTATTCAGGAGATAACAAAACAAGTTAATTGACAGGTAGAGGCACATGAAATATAGGTCATGCCTGGGACATTTGGTGAAAGTAAAGAGTAATTTATTCATCAAAATAAGAGTTTCAATAATAATAATTATTTATTTTGAATTCCTATCAATTGATTAATGATTTGTTTTGACGTTAATTGAAGCAAAACTCGTCCGAAGAATCAAAAACTCGTTTTGAGAATCATTTGTAAAAACTTTTCATTCAATTCATGTCTTAATTATTCTCAAAATAAGAACTAAAAATCGATTGAAAAAAGAAATTCTTCATTTGAAATTCTCATTGATATTCTTGAGATAACCACTTCTATATTCACATCATAGACAACATATCGAGCTCCACCCTCACGGGTTATTATATAAATTTATTTAATCCCTAAACATTTGAGCCAAAAATGTCTGTAAAAGTTAGACACGTTTTATTGATTCTGATATTAATTGAGTTAATTGAATGCCAAACCCAAAAGTACCAGTGTAGTAAAGAGTCTAACAAAACTGATGTCTTAGTGACGAATTATTTTTTAATTGCGGCCATCAGTAGGAGATTTCCAGTTAATCAAAAAGAGATCAACAAGTTTTGCAGGTTTACTATCTTTATAACTCGTGTAATGATTTGTAATATTTAAATATCTTTTCCTCTCATTTGAAGCGAAAATCCAGAAATTGAGAGAAAAATTCAGTTACATATCGACAACTGTTTTGATAAATTGACCAAACGTTTGGCCAATTTGGTGACCTATTCCATCAAGAAGACAAACCTCAATATTTGTCGGTCCAGGAGAAGAAAAGCTGACTTTTTAGAGTTGGGTCGTTGTGGTAATGTTGCGAATGGAGGCAATAGAAAATGCTGGCAAAAGTGGATGAAAGCCCAAAATGCTATTATGACTGTCCAAGATCATAAATTGAAATTGCCTATGGCCTGCTGGTATGCTCATTTTTTCAAATAATCAATCAAATGTTACCTTTCCTAATTTTATTCATAGCGTGACCTATACTATGAAGTCATGTTTCCTCCAGTCTTATGGCAATCATCCAAAAGAATGTCAACAGAAAGCTGTCGATGGGTTGGAGGGACTGTTCGGTTCTTATGTCACGGACATAATGGGACTCATTTGCGGTGATTACGTAGAAGATAACGATAAGTGCGATAAAATTCAAGATAAAATACCCGCCTCAAAAGTGACCAAGTTCAATAATTCTCCGATCGGTGTTTTGACCGGAATTTTTGATAGTTTTCCCGAAGATATTTCAAACAGATCAATTTTTATTTAAATAAGATAATATTTCATAAAATTCGAGTTTATTTACCTTTAATAGCCAATTATTAGGGAAATATAACCTTGGTTATTTCAAAAACCTTCGACAATCAATCATAAAATGTGTTGGAATTATTTATTAGTTAATAGATTCAAATGTGTAACAAATATTTATCACTTATACCCTGAACAAACACTTGAATGTTTTGACAGCAAACAGAAAAAGCAATTAAATTAAATAAAATCTATTTTTAAATCAGTTTTTGATTTCAAAACTTAAACTCAAATAAATCTAATGATAAATAAATATTGAAACAGATATCGAAGGCTTTTAAACACTTGATTGAAATCAAATGAAAAATATTTAAAAGTTTTGATAAAAACTCTTTAAGTGTTTGTATTGTTTACGTCGAACCTTCTGGAGAACCTATCGGTGATTCGGGACAACCTGTTGGCCACCCTCTCTCTCAGTGCAAACATGGGATTAGCGAACGTAGTCTTTGCCTCTCTATATAGAGGGTTTTCACTCTGAATAAATTGGAATTAAAAATTAATTTCAATTTAACAAGATCAGCTTTGCTTACCTGTTCCCAATTGACCTTGCTCAACTCCTTCTGGAATCTAGCATACTCCTTTCTGTCCCAAATCTCTGTTAATAATTTCCAGATCAATAACAAGGCTAGTCCAACAAGTAAAGTGCCGGCTATAACACTACCGGACACAACAACCAGATTCAGTTGAGTCTTGCAGTTTTTGGTGGCCTTCAATACCCGGAACCACTTCTTGTTTGTCGAGTCATCGTTTGTTTGCTCATAACTGAACTCAAAGCCGCACTCATTATCCGATGTCTGAAATCTGCACTGAGTTTTATAGGAGTTTGTCGACGAAGAATTGTCCAGTTCTTGGGATGTATTGACCATAACGTAATTGTCGCCAAACCTGAAGTCAGAGCAGTTCCCACTTAAGATTTGAGTGCAATTCTGTTCACTTCCATAGAATTCTTTACAGATCTCTGGAACGCATTCAAGAATCTTCTTGCAATAGATGTCCTTTTCACAGGAGGGACAGAATTGACAGTATTTCCCAGTAGTTGACACCTCAGAGCACTTGCAATCACCACAAACACACTTTCCCAGACCCGAACATAACTGGAAAATAACATTAGCATGAATAATAGTATGGTAACTCATCTAAACCACAAAATATTCCATAATTTAAGAATTATTACCTTGTCATCTTTGATGCAAGTACTGTTTGACTCCATACAGTCACATAATTTGCCAGAATAACCAGGATAGCACTCGCACTTTCCATTTAAGCAAATTCCTAATCCATTACATTCTATTGAATTAATGTTATTATTGGGAAAGCAGTCATATTTTTCAATTTCGCAATATTTGCCCTGGTACGCTTTTGTGCAATTACACTTATTGCAGACACAATTACCATGACCGCTGCAGATACTGGTTGTCCTGTCTGAAGATAATAGAAAAGAGTTCATAAACAGATTCGGATAACTTTCAAAATACTTGGATTTTTGCAGTATTTTTCGGGATCTCTAGGATCAGTCGGCTGTTCCGGATCGCAGTCACACTTTGTGCCCTCTATTTTTCCGTTACACTTACATATACCGCAGGCAAGTGTCCCGTTTTTGGAACAGTGGTTATCGTTTGGCTGACCCCTGTTATCGCAATCGCATCCGCACAGGACTTCCAGGTTTATGAGCAAAACTTCATTGTTGTTTTTCGGCGAACCTTTTAGGAAACGATAAAATTGTGACAAAACTCGTAATAAACTATTTATTTGATCAGTTAATACCGATCCTTATGGGGTACGTCTTTGTAGTATCTGTTGGACAGTATTTAAGTGTGATCTCTGCCTCAAATATGATTTCCCTGATCTCTTGGTAATCACATTCAGATGTCTTCATTCTTCTGTTTGTCTGACACATAGAGTAGAACTCGATGTCAACAAACGGAGGCTTTTGGGCTCTGAGTTCGACTTTAGATCGAATTGAGTGATACGTTGTGTTAATTAGTTTAACCATTTCGTTGTCATTGACCGAAAGACTGGCCACCTGTGCGTTCGTCCCAATTATATTTTTCAGCTTTTCGTAGACCGGTTTTACACCACTATCAACACTGAAGAGAATATTGAAACCCTGGGCCTTCTCTGCTATTTGATACATCGACGGGTAATCAGTGAGATTGTAGTAGGTGTAGTTATTGTTCACCAAATGGCACTCCCCGTCATTGGGTGTTATAATTCCGGCCAACTATTCATTGAATTAACAATAATTATAATTCAGAAGTTTATAAAGACTTTCAGAACCTTTCCATCGCCTGCGTAATGAAACTCTGCGTCAGTGGCCACGACAATGATCTTGGTAGATTCTTTTCTCCATCCAATCTCATTTTTGCAAGTTAAAACTTGCATCAGAGCATCTAACGTTCCTTCAGGATTGTCTACATTACCCGAAATGCCAGTTCCTCTGACTTGATTAACAAATTCTTCTGAGTTATCCGTCAACGTTTGTCTGTGCGAAAAACTATAGGGTGGTTCGACCTTCTTATCACCACAATCAAGAGGCCTAAAACAAGCAAAAGAGCTAGATCAATCAAATATTTCAAGATAAACCTAATTCGTACTCCAATTTAAATGAGGCGAACGGCATAACTGGTTTGTCAACGAATGATCCGAATCCTATTTGGAAATTTCGTGTCGTCTTCTTCAAAGTATCAGCTAATCTGCCGCCAACATTGATCAGGGTATTATGGACTTTTTGCATTGTGCAGGACAGGTCCATCAAGTAATAGAGGTCCATCGGATAGTCCTCTGCCCTCTTGTAGCTGATATCAACAGTAACTTTAGACCTCGATCTTAGTTTGATGGAAACTTCTTGTGGTTTCAATTGTCTGATTTCGTCTTTTTTATTACTGAAGTCTGAATTCTTAATCATTTTTATAGCGGGAGTGGGTCTATTATCAGGCACAATTCTGTCGCACCTGGTAACTTTCAAGTTATAGGCGGTATCGCAACGGGATTTCCCGCTCGGAAAGTCGAGGTCTTCGCACCAAAAACACTCATAAGATATGGATATACATTGACTGCAGTTCTGTTTAGCGCTTTGACATTCAGCCAATCCTTAAAAGACAGGGTAAAATGTATATTAAAAATATTGTTAACAAAATTATCAAAAATATTACCATTTATTTTGCTGAAGAGATAACACAAATGAATAATGAGTACAATTATTGAATATTTCCAAAACATGATTGAAATTAATTAAAATTCAGAAATAAAAGTTCATTTTGCGATAAAATGAGCAAAACTTACACTAAAATCATTGACAATAACTAAAAATAGAGTTTACATCCGAGTCATTCCATTTTCAAAGGAAACTCCTATTAGATAATAAAAATTACTTTCCTTTCACTGAAAAACATTGTAATCTTGTTAAATCAGTTTTGTTAACAGGCAGCTTGATTTTGAGCTAATTCAAATTATCATGTTAAAAGTTTTAAACATTTATTCTGTGTTAAAGACATGCAAATCAGCTCTTCCTTACTCATGGGCTCTAAAATTTCATTACTTGGATTCACGTGAATTTGATTTCAAACTAGAATTTTGACAATTATTTCAATTCTGTGATAAAATGCTTTTCTTAATGGTTTGTCTGTTCTTACCTCTGATGACATTTTGTGACAATTTTGATCCCGTAAGCCCTCAATCTTATGATCTTATTTGAGGTCTTCTTGCAATCATTGATAATTGTTTTGTCCATAACCAGGATATAGACATTTGTGTGAATACATCACTGGACGCCGCTGTCTTCACAGACGATGACATGACTTATGTTTTTAAAGGCAAATACTTTTGGAAAATCAATGATTTGGACACAAAAACGAAGAACACCTCTTATGGGGAACTCATTACCGACAAATGGCCAGAAATGAAAGGACCGATCAAAGCGGCGTTTGCTGTCAAAAATCCAAAGACTAAGACCTTAGTCACTGTGTTTGTGGTCGGGAACAGGTTCTATGCCTATGAAAAAGGTGTCAAAGTGTTAGACGGATCCACTGATAATTGGCAAACATTCAATGGTCTTCAAGTGTCGGCTACTTTTGCGAAGAACAGAAAAGATAGATCTCCACTGGTTTTTGTGGTGCACACCAATAGCTCTCAATACACATTCTTCAACTTCGCTTCCTCTTTGACAAAGCCTTCTGTGAATAGTCCGGCGCCGACTACTATCAGACAAAACTTCGTATTCTTTTTGGAAAACAATATCAAACCCTCGAAGACCAACGAAAGGGGTCCCCAAACCCTTCTTAATAGCATATTAGACGTGAGGGCAGCCATTGCCTACAATTCTAAGTTAGTTCTGATCGGATCCACAGAATACTGTATCATTGACTTAAAGCAAGAACCAAACGAAAAGAAGTGCAATCTTGAAAAAACCACTTCTGAACTGATCGGTTGTCCAATCAATATCGAGAACAGGCCGACAACACCGAAGTCAACCGATGATCTCAGCGAACAGAGAAATGGAACAATTGGTGGTGACTTCAATACAGAATCAAATGTCACTCAAAAGACAAATACCTCTACGATTGACACAAATAAGTCCACAATATTTGCGATTGGATTCAATTCTTCACTCATTTTCGTGACGATTATTCTTATGGTTATTATTGTAATCATTTCCAGAGTGAACCCCAGATCCAAAGGAAACGTTTATCACATAAAATAGTCATCGAATACATTCAATTCAAAGACTTTTTTATTTGTTTTTATATTTAATTTAGTTTTTTATAATTCATTTAAAAGTTCTCTTAATTTCTGAATAAATTTGATTTCAAAATAAGATTTTATTTTATTCTGAATTTCAAAGACTTATAAACTTCTCGTATTTGATGCAATCATTTATATAAATCCGATGTCCAGCGGCGGAAACCCTCACTCTGACAGTTCCAGTGATTAGACGTAAGTGTTCTCCAGTTTTCAATTCATATTCTTGTGTTTCGTCATCTCCTGAGTTATCCTCTTCTCTGATATCAGCGAACATTAAGTGAGTTCTTCCGCAAAGAGTGGCGTTTCCGAAGTCATCGACTGTACAAACCGTTTGGTGACAATACAAGAGCTGAACAGTTGCAGTATCGCAGACAAGCAGATCGTGGTTTCCAGTCGGACCCCTATCCATATTCTGCAACGAATTTAGTGGTTGAGGGACAGGTATATTACGGTCAGAGGGTATGATTGGCATTTTCACAATCTTCTTGCACCTGTAGACCACCCAAATGCGTCCCTCAAGAGTTCCAATACCTCCGATTATCTTATTTCTTGAACCAGATCTCAACGTCTGGTGCTGTGAAAACTTTTCTATTATCTGATCCATTGGTCACTTAAATGAGCGCTCGTTTGACCAAATTCTTGGCGGATAACTCTGTCTCGAACCGAGATTCAACTGCTGTCCAGATGTGCGCCCTTTGCAGTCCTCTTCTCAATCGGTTTTCATCTCAAAACTCAAATCATTGTTAAGTCTTTGAAATTTTGATTGAATTTTGAAAATATTTGTTAAGAATTAATAAATTTTAAAACAAAAACCATTTTAAATGAATAATTTGCAAAAACTTTGACTCTTTTATTAGACTTTATTAGAAAATAACTTAATTCAAGCAATCAATAGATAAGATGTCTTATCAGAACAGACTATTTAATTGTCTCAATAAAGAATTTTCTTCAAAATAATCAAATTTCGGGGAATTTTAAGATGTTTTGGTATTTCAAACATTTCATTTAAAACAACTAATGTGACCCTCTTTTTCGGATTTTCATTGCAATCATCGATGAAATATTCGATAATTTTGATGAAATACGTGTCATAGGAATCAAAATCTGATTTTTCCAGATATGAATACCAGTTATAACCAAAAACCTTCAAATAATTTAAATTTGGAAATCGATGTAGACTTTGGAGGAATGAGTCTCTGATACTCGAAAAGTTTGTTTCAAATCTTCTCAATGTTTGTAATCGAGGAATCAAATCAAAGCACAGATTTTCACAAATTAGACACTCATTGTCCGATTCGTTATTCTGAATGCAAACAACCGCCCAGAAGGGTGTATAACACAATCTCTTAAGATTTGGAAACATTTTGATGAGTTGTTTAAATTGATTCGGATTACAATATGTGTTGTGAAGTGTGAAATTCTTAACGTTTCCAAAAACTGAATGTTTTCTATTTTGCATTTCACCTAAAATTTTGGACCAATAAATACCAAGTTTTCTCAAAGTCTTGTGTTTAACGGCTAAAGCGACTAATAAATTGATATCGATTTCTCTGCAATTGATTAACAGTATTTTCAAATCCATTTCATTGATAATTGTCTCAAGTATTTGGTTTGTGATAATCAAATGGCTTAGATTAAGAGATTTGATTCTTAATAAATCGAAATAATCTTTCAAACCACCGGCAAAGTATTGATTTCCTTCAGTTGTGTTACAAATGTTTATCGATATTGTATTCAAATCAATAGGAAAGCGATTCTTGAAATGAGTTAAAAGTGATGAGAGGTTTAACTTAATTCTCAAAACTTCCAGACATTTAAAAGATTGAATAATTATTGGAAGATATAATTCGATGTCCTCTAAGAAGCCATCGATTGAAAAAT
>JAQIXD010001479.1:0-14767 GCA_034699985.1 Minunthozetes semirufus
TTTGGCCACTCCAGCCCAACTCCAGGTCATTATTAGTCAAATTCCAGGCCATGTCAAAAACCACCTGGTCACACTATCTGTATTATCAATGAACTCTTCATTTGTATCATTAGCTCTTTGAATGTTATCTTTCAATCTCTGAATGTAAGGGCTTTTGAATTTGAATTCCACATTTTAAACAGTCTTTTGAGTCTAATTCCTATTTTCCTCACATTTATATTCAAATGAATAAGAAGAGGGATTTTGTACAATAATTTTTGACATTTGAGTCTAGGATGTGCTCATTCAATAGGTATTTGAGATCAAAATCACCAACAGATCGATTGTACTCTTTCTTGAATATTTGAAATTCAAATTTTAATTTTTCTTTCAATCTTTTAAAGGATTTTCTTCTTCTTTGGAAACATATTTTCATTTGATATTTAAATGTATTGAATATTCAGATTATTTTAAGCCATCGTTTGAGTAGATTCGTGTTCAAACTGATAGGTATTTCCTATTCTCATCTGATTTGCAGTTTCTATACAACTGAGTAAACGACTGAATCTCTTTTGACAAATCAATAGAAATAAAACTATAATTAATTCAAAAGTGTTTTTAGGAATAAATTTCACACGAATTTTGTGGGCTTTTATTCTCTCGATCCTTTCAAATGATAAAATAGTTGTGAATTTTCAAATGAAAAAATAGCTGTTCTTTCAGTGGAAAGGGTTTTAAATATTGTTTTAGTGAAGGAATAAATTTCTGTCAAATGAAACGGATTTTGAAATAAATACTGAAAAAAAGAGAAGCGAAAAGTCTTTGACTTCAGACCCGTTGCCAGTGATTAACGAAAATCTGGTGAAAAACGGGATAAAAATTCACTTATTTTTAATTTTTGCCGAAAAATAAAATTCAATTTTTCTTACAAAAGAAGTAAAAAACTTTTCCTTAAAAAAAAGATTTTGTTTGAAAATCAATAAAAGTTTTGATGAAATGAAAAATTGTACGAAAATTCTCTGTATTTTATAATTAATTCGAGAAAAATGTTTTTAATCCATTTGAAAGACTGGCAAAAGTGAAAATTTAATTTATTTTCAAAGATAAATAACTTTTTCCAGAAATGTTTTGCTTAGTTTTCTTTGAGGAATGGATTGCAAGTTATTAAACGAAATGAGAAGTGGTTTTCCAAAACACCAAAGGGTTTAATAACCGAAAACATGGAATTTAGTGGAAATACACGAAAATTATTTCCATTTATTCAATTGAATAAACTTTGAAAGTCTTCATCAGTTATTCCAAGAGTACTGTTAAGCCTTTTTATGGTAAATATTTCCCTAAGATTTCCATACATTCAAACCGTTTGACAGAAGAGAAGAAATGTTCAAAGAGTTATCAATTTTTCATAGGATTGACTCTAAAAGTAAATGTCATAACTGTTTGACTGAAAAAGAGTCTTATTTTTGATATAAATTGAGAATAAAATCTGATTTGAAATAACAGACACTCATAAGAAAGTAAGAAATGAATGATTAGTTTACTGAATAAGTCTAACAAAATCAGAGTGAATCTGAAATTAAAAAAATTAAAGTAAGAAAAATGACTTTTATATCAACTTTTAATGGATTATAACTGGAAATTCAATTTAAATGTTTCGTGTGTTTAGAGTTTCAAAAAGACCAGAATAATATTGTATTGAATTTTTTCATCATTTGTTATATTTTATTTAAGGAAAAGGTGAACATCTATCAGACCCGCGAGATATACAGATAGAGGGAGAAATACAGAGAGAGGGTCTGGTAATAAAATGCGTGTGTTTTGCCTCTTTTTTTTATGTCGAACCTCAAGAAAAAATCATAAAACTGTTGGACTATTAATCTCCGGAGGATTTACTCCTACCGGTGCTCTCGTATCCTATCCTTTTCCTATGTTTAGCGGAGAACGTGACATATGGTTGGAGTGGTTGTGCGATTTTCTGTGCGAAAGATTGAAGTAGATTTTTAACTGATATTCAATTGAATTATTTATCATTTTATTGATTAAAATTGTGTTTTACTCTAAATCTGTAAATATTTTATAAATTAAAGAAAAAGTATTTTTTTACGGAAAATAAATTGAATTAAACTTCAGATAAGAATTCAAATGAGAAAAACTGATAACTATTTTCTCAATTTTCTGGTGTTTTTTGGACGAAAAATAAGATATTTTATCTCAAACTGTGATTTCGATTAAAAATTTGTTTTGATTTGATTCTCATTCAGAGATTTGACATAATTTTCATCCAATTTATTGAGTTTTCAATTCTTATACTTATTTGAAAACTACACAAAATGTTCAAATCAAATCACTTTTGAAATGATTTGATTAAAAAAAACTTAAAAGGTGTGAATGAAATCAAATATTTCATGTCTTAGTTTTGCTTAATTTTCGCACATACTTTGCTTTTTCTGTGGCTTTCCTTAAAATTTTGAACAAATTTTTGTTTCAAAACCAAAACTAATCATAAAATTGTGTAATAAATGCGGAAACAGAATAGTGTTTGAAAAATGTTTACTCCATTAAACGTAAATCATTGAGAAAACTCACCATTAAATTGAAAAAATTGAAAAAATAAATCAGAATTTTATATTCAAATCATATAAAACCCAAAAAAGCAGGAATTGAATGGAATTCATAGCGAAATGGATTTCCTTTAACTGCGAAAAGCGTTAGATTTTTGAAAATAAATAACAAAATATTTTCGGTAGAATTCGGCCCCGATTTATAACAAGTTGAAAGTCTTTATAATTATATCCGTTTGTTGAAAGTGTTTCTAATCTAGCATTTGATTACATATGGAATACGACCTAAACCTAGTTTATTAGGATTACTGTCCGTTTTGAATGTCAGACCTGTTATTAATGAAATGTAAATCAAAATTCAGATCATTATTAAGACTTAAAACAATTATTTTTAATTATAAAACAGATTAAAACGGATTTGTAATGAATACCAAAACAAAATACAGAATAAACGCTTCCTTTTACTTGAAATATAATTGAAATTTTCAATTAAACTTCACATTAAAACAATATCCAGGAGGTCTAACTCATAAAAAAGATGTTTTCATTAGAGAAAATCCACATTCCGTGTCAAACAACCGCAGGACATTTTATCAAAAAATGAACATGCTCAAAAAATACTGCAGAACAGTATTGAAATCAATTTTACTTATTTGAAAAAAGGACAACTATTGGTGTAAGGAGTGATTCAAACCAATGATTGCTATAAATGATGATTCTTTGCAAACTTTATGAGGAAAAGTCCTCCTTTTTCTCATACTGTATGGGCCGTACATAAGGAGCAGAATAAGGAACCTTATGAGAAAGTGAACAAAAATATTTCATAAAACAAGTTAGTGATAGCATTGCACTGAATTCCAATTTTAAAAATAGTATCTTAAGAGCATTAAGGATATAAGTGACACAGTGTCAGTGTCTGTGCCCTCATATTTTCTTCCATAATTTGTATCTGTCTATCCTTTCATAGAGTAAATTGTTGAGTCAAGGGTTATCAGTGTATCCCAGGATGAATTATTTCTATTATTTTTTGTCTAATCTTTTTCTTCTTCAATACGTTTAAGATATTTATTGTTAGTATTCCGGGAATGTTATGCCATTAGTATTAGAGCACCGGTAGAACTGCTTTGTAATTATGGTAGAGCTCTTCCAATACCAAGAACTGTATGGCCGAACATAACTGATTCTAATCTGTATTAATGGCCTAACAGTGCGAACAACTCTCCTCTAACTCTCTCCTAAATTAGTTGTTTCTCACAAATAAAAATTCTTTGAATTTATTTTTATTGTTTTAACAGTTCTTCTGATAAAATATATTTCAATGAAAACTCCATTTGAATATTCATTAGATATTTGCATAAACTCTGAATATTTTCCATTAAATTCTTATAATTCGCTAAAAACTAAAATTAGTTAAACTTTTTCTAATCTTATCTCAATATAAATGATTTTTTTCTGAGCCCCTAATGGGTATATTTCTCACGAATACCCAACAGAAGCATAGGATTTCACTTTCAATAATTTGATCAATAGATTCAAAAATTCAAATTTTAAGTCATAGATCTAGTAAGCTGAAAGGTATAAGGAAAAAACTTTCCTCCAATAATACAATTCTCCAATATTTAAAATAACAAATAACTCTAATTTTTAAAGTTACAGTTTGTTGATTTAAATTCGAATTTTGAAGGGAAATATTTAAAATGAAAAATGTATTAATCTTGGTAAAAATAAGAAAATAATAATTTCTCATATCAAATATATAATGACATGTAATTTCTCATTTCATTTATTGTATTCAGAGTCAGGGCTTCTCTAATAAATTGAATCACAAGAGAAGACAATTTTTATCCATTGAAAGCGTGTCTTAAAGAAAGATCTGAAGTGAAAGGACTTAACCCATAGAAATGCAGACTATTTTTCACTCTTCAAACTCCATCTCAAATAAAATAACACAAAAGAGTGAAACCTCTCAGAAATGTATTAAAGTGTGGAATAATTTCTCAAAAATATATTGAAAACCAGACCTAAGGTTAGGCACAGGATTTCAATTTTTCAATGAAATGTAAATATAATGACAATAATCCGCATCATTTGACTCTACAATACTATTATTATAAAATACAAAAACCCCTTTCTATTCACTTTCACTATCTTTGAAGTTTCAATTCAGTGGAAATCCACACAAAAATTCAAATGAAAGCTCACTTTTGGGGTACTTTTTGGGTGAAAATTCACATAAAAATTACAGAAATATCTGTATTTTAATTTGAAATCCATATTTGGGAATCTCTTTCTCTCCCTCCCAGTCCTTCACTTCGCAGTCAAAGTCGAGAAAATATACACATTTTATAAATTGAATTAAAGTTGAGTTGAGTTGAGTCTTGCAAATTAGATTTAAAGTTGAAATTGGATTCAACAGTAATTCTATGTTAAGTCTGAAAATTCCTAATTTTAGCAAACATTTGAAGTTTTATATATATATTGAAGCTTATATAATATCCAGTCTTTCAAAAGTTCAAAAATACCAGGATTTATGGGAATTATAGTTTTAAAGCCTGATTTAATCAAACACACCTTCGCTATAATTTAATGTAATTTTAAGAAATAATAATAAATAATAAGAAAATTCAATATTAAAGCTAAAATTCCTGTTGTATATGAAATTACGTAAATTTTGATCAAGATTATAATGGTGGCCATAGAAGAAAGTCCATTTATTTATACAATTACTTAACTTAAGTTGATAACAAGAATGTTATCGAGGATATAAGGCATGATTTTTGTCGCATCCTTATAATAAAATGTGGTTAAATTATAGTGAAATTACAGGGAAATGAATCAGTTTGGAATCAATTGAAAGTAATTCCTGTAATATCCGTAATAATGGAAATTTTTATGATTGAATATTAGATATAAATTGTGGTTAATATACATCATTGAGAACCTGTAAAATGGTTTTTGTTTTTCCAAACATTTAAATAATGGGAATATTTTGTGAAATGTTTGAAAAGTCCGTAACATTTGAATAATGAGCCAAAAATGTGATATAAAAGTGCAGTCCGTCTGACGGATGCCAACCAAACAAACGGTGTATTCACGACTTATATATTAATGTCTTCCCCTCTCCTAATGACCACTGATTTAAAGTTTGATTTATTCTGGAAATCACTTTCATATCGAAACGGATTTAATGGGTTTGAAATGAAAATCAAAATCCTTGATCAAAGTGATGAACAATTTATGATAATTTCTGGTATTTTCATCACAAATGTGTTGAGAGAATGTCTTAAAAATAATTCTCATGGGTTAGGAATAATTGAAAGCCAAGAACATAATAAAAATTAGCATAAATTGCACTAAAAATAAGATTTTAATCATCATGATAAAACAATGCAAATGATTTGATTACCAAAACAACAATAGATATCAAAATATTCATGAGATTTACAACGAGAATAGTTTAACACAAAAGGATGAACACAACTTTTTTTCTAGTCATCAATAATATAGTGTTTTAAAGCAGAGCACAACCTAATGAGTATTAATAAGCGTTGGATGAATGGAATTAATGAATATTTTAGAGGAAATACTCTTTTTTGGTTTGAATAGGAAGAGAAAACAAGCGCTTAAATTAATGATCAAATATAATCTTGGTCATTTATTTCAATGTTTGGCCATTCATGAGCACAGTATGAAAAAACAATGAATTGAATTTAATAAATGTTTCAGTTCTAAATCCGGGGAACAGATCTGTGAGACTAACAAAACCCGTTGTAGTGATTATGGAAACCATTGATATTAAATACTGTTGTGTAAAGTGAAACACATTCTGAGCTCATATATGCAAATGAGAGCTCAGAATATAAAATTGAAATTCACTTCGATATTCTTTATTCATATTTCAGTCATAACTTGGATTGAATGCTATTTTATGCAAATCTTTTGGATTTAATTTTCAATAGAAAATACTATTTAAGAATTAGGAGTGAGAGGGGAAGGACTGGCATTACCTATGAATTAATTCTTTGTTCCTGAGCTGAGCTGAAAGTGATTTCAAAAAGAGGATAAACTTAATGGAAATTTGTGTCGAGGGATGAAAAGTAAGTGCTTGGAAACCAAAGAAGACATGTTTCAAGAACTAACAATTTGCTTGGTAACAAGTTGTAACATGATCATATATTTTTTATTCGATAAATCAATATAAAAAAGTAATTGAATTCAATTATATTTATTAGAATTTATTGTTGGGTCTGTCCTTTTGTGGTCTCAATAATAAAGTAATGAATGTTTTATCTGAAATTTTTCTCAAAATATGAACTGTTTATTTGTGAGGGATATTAGAGTGAATAAACACAAACAATTTGAAGAATTCTTGAACTAAGAATCATTTTGCGTTTCTCAACATATAATAATTAAAGTCATTTATTTTTTTTTAGGCAAATGAGAGGCAAATAAATCAAAAAATTGCGAAAAAATTATTTTTAAATGACTTTTGTTTGTTTGATATGATTTTCCTTTTCTGGAAATCAGTTTTCAGGTTTTGGTTAAGTTTTGACGACTCTTTTATTCAAATTTTAGAGAGAGAGAGAGAGAGAGAGAGAGAGAGAGAGAGAGAGAGAGAGAGAGAGAGAGATCCGGAAATATTTAACTTTGAAAAATAAGTCTCAATTTTAATGTCTTTTCTTTGCTATAAATAAAATTATATTTAAATATATTTAGAATTTTATTCAAATTCTGTTTGAATTCAATTTCAAAACATTTAAGTTTTCATAACTCAAGGAACTGAACGTCAATTAAAAATTGTTTGAATATTTAATAAACACTTCATTTATAAGGAATGCCTTCTCTTTAGAAATTCAAACCATATTTCAAGAAATTAATAAACACTTCAATCAAAAACTCAATTTTGAGAAATTCCTATCAATTCATCCGTATTTTTGTCATTTTTTCAGTCATTAATTCATAGATGAATTATAAAATCAATTGATTGCTAATAATTCAAGAATTATGAGAAAATTCGAATTGAATTCAAAGAAAAATGTTGTAATTATGCGAAAATATATTTTCAATTAAACGAAAAAAGTCTTAAATTGAATCGACTTTAAGCAAAGTTTATAATAAATTCGCAAAAACGTGGAAAATATCACAAATCTTGAAATATATTGATTACAAAACTCCAGAAAAATTCAATTAAAAATATTTAATGAGTTATTCACGTGAGAGGACAGTGCCAAACAATTCACACCAACCCTATCCATGCAGAAAATAAAAGCAAATTTTATTTAATAATCAAATAATAATACATAACTTATTTTCACATAAATTAATATACAATTAATTTATTC
Organism: Minunthozetes semirufus; assembly: GCA_034699985.1. Lineage (NCBI taxonomy): Eukaryota > Metazoa > Arthropoda > Arachnida > Sarcoptiformes > Punctoribatidae > Minunthozetes > Minunthozetes semirufus. The sequence goes on from JAQIXD010001479.1 coordinate 7,883, forward strand.
ATTGATTGAGAATAAACTTCAATCAGGATCTCCTTCAGGATTTCATGACTACCGAATACCTCTCACAAGAATGAGAGGCATTTCCCTCTTTCTAAGACCTTGGGCTTTGAGTTTTGCTTTGATATTTCCGGCCTTCTTCTCTGTCCTCCTCTGACTCACTCTAAAAGTAAGGAAACCCTTCTTTCTGTTATTAATTGATGAGAAAAGTATCGATTCTTTGTCTTTGTTTATTGAAATGCGTTATTCTTCATAATTATCTGTACATTAAATTAATGAGAGATAAGACAAACATAACTCTTATAATAAAAGTCTTAAGTCTTTGAAATAATTAAAATTAATTCTCCGGAAAAGTGCAGCAAAAAAAAGTCAAAGAACAAAAATTAATACAAAATTCTCTTATAAATACATTTAAAAGATATTCTTTCAAATGACTGCTAATTAGCGTTAAATCACGATTGATATGAAAAATGAAAGTCTCAACAAATCTGGTTAATTAATTTGTTCTGAACATTTTTCTTATCAAAAGCCAAGCTATTTATTTATGCAGTCATTCATTAATTAATAAAATCTTTTTGATGTTATATAAAATGTATAAAAATCTATTTTAGAATAAATAAATAAATTAACTATCATTAATTTTATCTAAAAAAATTGTGGCATGATCATTTTCTTTTCGTAAACAAATATTTTAAGGGGGAACAACCAACAAACCTAATAGATTCTACTATATTAGAGTTTGTGCAAACTCAAGTTAATATCTATTCTTGTATAATACCTGAGAATTGAAATGTCTAAACATATATCTTGCTATCTATGGGAGTGAGAAATGATGTTTAAGAAAAAACATTAGGAATGAGAGGCAAAACACTTTTTATATAAGAAAATCCTTTTGAAAAAAGTATATAAAAGTGTATTCACCTTAAAATTGATGCCGAGATCAGTGGGGAAACCAAATTCTGTGCAAACGATAGTCAGCGAGTGGTAGACAGTGAATGAGTAAACACAACTGAAAAAACGGATTTTGAATTTATTTTCTGTCAAACGTTACCTAAGAATAGGAATTACGAATAAATGCATAAAATGAGAGGAAAAGCGAAAGTCTGTGCTATTTGTAGAGAATATCTTTTGTCTTTAAACTTGCAAAATTAGTCTCTAATGGAATGTAAATCTCGAATTGCATGCTCACTAAATTTATTCTGAATTGAAAATGTATTTTTAGAGCAGGGGTACACAAGATACATTGGAATTCCATGAATTTTTAATAGTGTATCTCTTTCTCATCTTAATTTACATAAATGAGCGTGCTTAATCTCAAGATTATATTATAATTGAAAACATATCCCTTTCTAATGAATTGAAATTTGATTTTGAAGTTTAGGAACGAAAATAAAAACCATTTTTAGCTTATCTTAAGTGAAAGGAATTAAAGCTTTTCTCTCAAATTCTTTCGGATTTTAACCACAAACCAATTTTTTCGATGAAATGCATAACATTTTGAGTTAAGAAATACTTGTTTTTCTTTTGATATTATTATGAAATAAATAATATTTATTTTTATGCTTAAAATGAATCTCAAAGCAAAACATTTGCATAAAAATCTGTTTAGAATTCATAAAATGTAAGCGAATCTGAAGGGAAAACCACAAAATTGTCTCGTTTTGTATAAAAATGTTGTTTTGAAACAAGAATTTCTTATATCAAATGTTATTATTATTTGAATTCATGGCTGAAATTCTTGAACACATTCTTAAAATGTTGTCATTTCCTCGAAGACTTCAATTTATTTTCTAATGTTGTATTCAAATGAGTTTTTGGTTTTCATTAGAGATTCTCATCACTTCTCTGTCATATGGCTTAAGACCTGAGCTCTAACTCCCCCTCAGATGAGGTGAAACCCAAGAGATTTAATTTTGACGAATATTCAAAACTCTGTTATGTTTTCAATGTTATTGTTTGGCACTAAAAATGAAAATAAATGACTTTTCAAGTCTTGCGAGTCTTCGCAAACTGTTTTGTTTTGATATGAAAGTCCAAAACAGTTATGTTTTTCCACTGATATGAATGTTTGGCTGAGTTTTCCATTAAAAGTGATGGCTTTACTCCCATTTCATCTAAAAATGTGATAAATCTATTCAGGAATTCATACAATGGTTTTAATAAAGGATTAATCCATTCATATATTGAGCGAAAAAAATAATAATGAGTTTCTATACTAAACGGCAAACATTTTTTCAGACTATAATTATAAACCGATTAAAACGTTTGGACTGTAATAACAATAAACGTTAGGAAACAAACTTTCTTCAACTTTCGAGATAAGTGTATTTAAGGCATACCTGTGCCGCACATCAACGCAAAATATTACACTATAGTTAGAGATGGATATCATGATGACTAGACTACAGATGAGATTTATTCGCAATTTTTTTCGCAACATTTTTTGTGTCGAAATTAGTTTTTATGGCATAAAATAGGAAACAATTTTCTTCTCTCAAAGTATTATAATTATTAAACTATAAGTGTTTTTTGTCGGAATATTTACAGTAGTTTTTCGCCTCAAATAGCTTTCCATAGCGACACATCTTGTGCCGACCCCTCAGAAACAAGAATAATAGTGTCATTACAGCGAAGACTTATTATGGGTAAGGACTAAGAATAAAAGTGAACACATATTTCACGCTTGAAATCCGATCTAAAACACAAAATTAAAGAAAAATATATTTAAAATTCAAAGAGAAGTCATTGAAGTGAAGAATAACTCAGATCTGAGACAATTATTTCAGATTCAAAGCGATTAAAGCCATACCTCTATGACTCAAAGTCACAAAACCTGTGCTCAGAATAGAAACAAATGGTATGTTTTCTAATGAAATAGTGAATGAAATAGACTTGACTTCAATTCTTATTGATTTGCTTTAATTGGCTTTCGGTTTCAATACCGGCCCCTAATATGTTCGGTCCTCTAATTGAATCAATTGAAGGAAACAATTGTGAAGTTTATTAATGATTGGATTCACTAAAAGACAAACAATAATAGAAAGAGATTTTAGAACCAATTTTTCCTAATTCCCGGAATATTCCCCGAAGTCTAACAAATAGGTTTAGCCCTAAAAAGGACAGACATGAAAGAAATTATCGAGTTTTGCCCAAAAGGTGAATCTTTTTCTCAATCTTTGTATATCTGTCTTTGTCTTCAACAGAACTTCAGCAGAACTCTTCATAATTCATTTGGGAGTCGCCAGGACTTAATATAAACCTGGCAAATGATTGTGCTGTTTCGCAATATTTTATACTCTTGCTAACTCTCGTTGTTAAGCCTGACGTTTAATTTATTGCCTTTTTTCTGAAGTCTTTCTAATTCTATACTAATTTTAATCTAAAACTTGTTCTCAAACGAAATGGAAATTCACTTTCGATAGCAATAAATATTTTTCTCAACTTTTCTTTAATTATATTCTCGTCTCTAGAATTAGGAGCAAATAAATAAATCCAAATTAATAGCCTTGATCAAATCTAATGCCTGCCAAACCAATCTTTAAATTGTCTTTTTGTTGTGCCCACAGATTTGAGGAAAACCTCAAACGATTTTTTAAAACAAAATAAAACAATCCGTCATTTGTTTGTTCGGTAATTAGTGTTCTCAAAAAATCAATCAATTGATGGGAACGGGAATGGGATCGGGAGAAAAAATGATCAGAATTTGTCATTCATTCGTCTATTGATTAAAATGCGATTATTTATTAGAGTCTGTGTTTGGGATGAAAAGTGAAATTAATTTTTCATTGCATTCAACCAACAAATAAGCCATCAATTTGTTGTCAGAAAATATTTCTCCAAAATTGCTTATTCAATGATAAATGGCTTTTAATATATTACACTTTTTATAGATTACTTAAACATAACGTTAAAAGAATATTATCGTTGAACTCATCGATGAACTATTTTTCCTATTTGTCTGATCGTCTCTGAAGAGAGGAATCGCTTATGAAATGATAGAAACCATGAATTTTTTTATTCAAATTCAAAGATAAATAAGATTTGAGTCTTAGCTCTGACTTAAGATTTCATTTCAAAGAGTTATCTGATTTTCTTAACTAATTGTGAAAATTAATCAAAATATTTATCATTTGAGAGAAATTCCCTTTCATTTAGAAGTCAAAGTAAACCAGCAAAAAGTTTTACTTATTTAATGTTTACTTTAAATTAATAGCAATTTAACTCTTTTTTTTTGTTTTTAAGCCATCGATTGAGATATAGTTAAAAGTAATATATATTTAAAATTAATTTTTAAATCCAAACGAAGAATATATTAACTAATTATAGGAATTTATATGAGAGGAAAGGGTTGTAATGACTGTTATTTCCACTAAAATATGTGGAAGATTATTCTCATCTCAAATATTACATACAATTCATTTTGAGTTAAATGTAATTAAAATTCTTTAAATATAATAATTATTTAAAATTCTGTATAAATTTTAAGCCATTTATTAATTGAATGGCATTTTTGTATCACTGTTTGCATTTAAATTCGTTTCGTCCGTTCCTTTCAGTATTTATTATGAGATGTTTTGAAACTTATAATTGTTTTCATTCCCCACAAAGACTATGAAATAACTGTCTGTCCTTTATTCTGTTGTCCGTCCCATCTCTTTCACTAATGGCATCATAACCTTGGCATTGGATTTACATATTTCTCTTATCTTTATTGTTATTACCATATCTTCTAATCTAATCTAAATGAATGACTTCTTTTTCTTGCTTTGAATCCATTAGATCCGGATTTGTATTCGAGTTTAACTCATTTTTAATGATGAAAGCAATGGTGAAAACTATTGTTTTCTTTCTGGTCTTCAAATCTGTTCTCTCTTTACTCCTCCTTTAATATCAGAACATAATTATGATATAATCTCTTAGTTTTCTTGTGTCCACTTCCGTATTGAATACATGAATACCATTATCTAAGTCTTACTTTTCTATTATAATGAAAACAAAGTTTTATTTCTCTTTCCTTTTATTTGATAATAATATCAGAAAAACTATACTCGAGTCCAAAGAATAGCAGTTTTTTTTTGCTTCAGAGATGAGCTCACAGTCTTTGACATTCCTCGAGAGTGAAATCGATATCTGTTTGTCATAAGAGAAAGTAAATGTCATTCGAAACGAATGTGACTTTTATTTTGATCGAAAGTATATTTATTTTTGGAAATAACTATCGATTTCTCGAATCAATGTTTCTATTATTAAGTCTATCCATTAAATAAGTGACAATTGATTCCCTTGTTATTGAGGGCTGGACTCGAGGTTATGATGGAGTAATCATATATCGACACAATTGGGCAAAATATACTCACTTTTTATGCCAAAACTATCCTATTTTTAACCATTTTTTGAAAACCCTTTCAAATCGTTAGTCAAACACTTATTTTTCTGTTCACAGAATTCATTAAATGTTTAACAAATGCTAACAAATAAGGGCTGAGAATATGCCAATTATGCCATTAAGAGAAGGCACTGAAGGAATGCCTTTTTTAAGTGAATGATTGATTAGAAAGTGAAAAGAATAAGACAATAGAGAGAGAAGAAGTAAATTTGAAATTCAAATTCAGAATTATATTCAATGAAAAATTGTTTGAATCAGAGATGAAAATACAAATTATTTCTTCTTCTCTGCGAAGACTTATTCGAGTGATACTAACGAGTAGTGCATACCTTAAGTAACACTTCTTATGAGGAAAACTATTGTATTATTTCCTGCACTCAAATCAAAATTAATTCCAACAAACGGTTGGAGAAGAAAAAATTCCGAGTCTTTGAAGTGAGTTCGGAATTTTCAATGTTAGCTACCAAGGTCTTTGTCTAATTATCAAGTTATCGACAAAAGTCTAATAATAATTACCTTTTTCGGGCTGTTTTCGTAGGCAATTATTAGCACGATAAATTTTGTGGTAAGTCTTATTTAAATTTATTTGCATTTTGCCAATTTTGGTTTCATCTTTTTTTGTACCCTTGGCTATGACAGGCATTAAAAGTCTGGCGATTTTCTCATTTCTTGTGGTATTGTTATAAATAGTCAGTCTTTCGAAACATTTTGAGGAATGTTGTGATCGACACAACACCTGTTCCTCAAAAAAATTATAATAAATGAGAGAATTATTTGTGTCTGATATGAAAGTGAGAGAAGAAATCCTTTAGTGTTTGTGAAAGCATTGAAAAGTATTTTTTTCATCTCTTTTTTTTCTCGCACTTCACTAACTTTTCTCCATTCTGTGCTATTCTGTGCTCTGCTCTGCCTTTTGAGAGACGAGAGAGAAATAACTTTTCGATTCCATTAAAGAAATTGAAAGATCATTGATCTTCACATCCATAACATGAAACACACAATTATTAAATAATTTTTTCTTCTCTCTTCTCCCTCTCACTCCACTCCACTCTCATGTATTGAATCTCAGAACCCTATCCTAAGCACTGGTATGAAAAAAATGAGAAATTAATTTTTTAACTGTTTGTGGCTTTTGGTTGGCTTTTGATAAAAACTGATTTCAAACTTGTTTTTAATTTTTGATGAAAAATGTATTCTTTTATTCTAAATGAAAAACGAGTGAAAAGTTTACTGATTTTTATCGCTTTGAATAATATTTAAAGACTTCTAACAAAAAATCAGACAAAAATTGAAATTATCATAACTTTTGATGAGTTTTTTCTTTTGATTCAAATTAAAATTATTTCTCAAATATTATTCATATTTTTTTCTTTTATATACATATTTATATTTTATAAACTGTTTTATAAGGTTTTAATATTTTGTTTTCACTCAGAGTTCGTGAAAATGTCTTTAAACCAAAAAATGAAATATTAGTTTCAAAGTTAAGGTCTCTCTCTCTC